>OX940984.1:16750434-16774272 GCA_954871275.1 Leptopterna dolabrata | reverse complement strand
GTAATAATTTACCCATCAATAATACTTCAACGTTTGTTCAAGTTTCACTACCTACCAACAAACTCCAAAAGAGCCATCATTTTTCAAATTAAATAATATCACAGAACAACCAACTCGACTTCATACTCCGCCAATATAATCAGGTGATCCCTACCAATGATTGGCCGTATTCACAAATTCCTATTGTGGGCGCGTCTCTGGTTACGAGATTTGGTTTGAATTGTATACAATTTCATTCACACTGGAGTCGAAAATGCCTGTCGGTGCAAACTTCGGGGCCTTAGGCTACGTCCTAATTGGCAGTTTTCGTACGAAAGGATTAGTGCGAATTCGTCCCTAGCAGATCGCCCCTAATTTCAAACTTGGGTATTGCAGGTAGTGGCCTAATTGGTCGGTTTTCCCGTCCGAGGTCGTCGCCCGAGTAATCCGTACGAACCCCCTCGGTTTGTTTCGCCAACCCTTCGTGCGAGCCGTGCGAAGAAGGGTTTTTCAAACAGTGCTGAGCAGGTCATCTGTCCACTTCTGGTTTTCTCTCCTGCGTGCGAAGTTTTCGTGCGTCGAAAAATCAAACAAGTTTGTTTTTTGTCGTACGGTATACGCGATGGCCTACGAGGAAAATTTGATTATGGAAGTGCAGTCACGACCAATTCTTTGGGATAAGCGAAGTGAACATTACAAAAACCGTGACAAAGTTCGCGAGGAGTGGGAGAAGATAGCAACAACCTTGGGAAAACCACGTAAGTACATAAATATCATTTTATTGTTACTTTTCGTCATAACTGTAATTTAAAATTATATTAATACAATACGTAATCACCATAACTTACAATATTTTACTTACATTTACATACACAAATTTTAGTTACACGTAATTCGTAGGTACATGATGCAAAATCGAACCATAGAGCCTATATAACGGTAAAAACTTGAACGTTGTTAGAAAAATACAAACAAAATTTTTCTCTCACAGCGATTGCAGCTGTTGAAGCTCGGTTATTTTCCCGAGAGGGGATCAAATTTGAAGAGCTGAGGAAATCATCAGTAGGTTCTGTTAGAACATCTAAATTGAGACCTTCCTTATCGATTATTACATTGTGTAATATGCAAACAGCCTTCACAACTTTGCAAGCGTTCTTGACAGATGTCTCTATTGGCTTGTGCAGTATTCTGAATTTGGCCGCAGCTATTCCAAATGAACATTCCACAGTTGATCTTGAAGCGGACAAATTTCGATTGAACAAAGTTTTCATTTCATCACCAACTCGTAATGTTCTTTTATTATGTTCTTAAAATGTTCTTTTATTTTTCCGATTTTAATTTTTTACTTCGAATTTTATACAAGTACATGTTAAGATGATAAAATGATTTAAACAGCTTACCTCAGGGTCACCATCAATCTCTCCTCTAGACCAATAGGTTTCTTGAAGTTGGTGATTTGGTGCCTGCACTCATCGCGTATCTCGTTGCAAATATAATCGAACGTGGCTGTCGACATTCTTGTGTATTCGAAAAAAAGATGTTCACTTTCACGCAGCTTAAGATAGAGGTGGTGAAATTCCCCATACTTGAGGCGTTCTTTAAATATATTATTTGGCGATTTACGTTTCTTTTTTGGTATGTTGTTTTCTTTAGATGACAAGAGTAGAGATGTATTTGTTGAAAATAAGAACTCGGCATCCTCTTCGTAGGACATCGTGGACACGAATGAAGTTTTGTTCGCACGAATGGGTCTGGCTACCTGGAGCTCCCACTTTCGGAAGTCATTCACGAGTTCAATGAGGACAGGCATTTCGATCGTACGAAAAATTGAGTGCGAGCGTTTTTCGCACGAATTTTTCGTACGAACTCGTTCCGTGCGTCAACCTCCAATTAGGACATAGGCTTACTGTGAACGAACGGCTGGACGTACGATGCTCCGGATGGTCTTAAAAAACTCGCAAGTTCAAGAACTATTTAAAACCGTAAAAATATTTACGTAAAAAAATGGTATAGGCGTTTTGAAAATTTCAACCCCTATTTTGAACCCCTTAGAGATGACTCACAGTAACGTCGAGCTTCGAGGACCAACTAGACGCCGAACGGAACCTATAACCCGAATTTCATCAATTTTTTTTCATGGTAACTAAGAAAAGTGGCCCGTAAGGCGTACGGCGGACAGACAGAAATATTTTTATTGCAGTTTTGGATTCTACATACCTTGAAACGTAAACCATCAAATTTTGAGGGGGGGTAAGAATTTTTTTTTCATGCTCGATTCCAATGGTTCACCCGGATGACCCGGATTCACCGGTTCCTGCACCCCCGGATGACTTCCGCTTAAAGCCTGACGGCTAAAATGTGGTGTACCTGACCCTTCAGGTTTCTGTCCCCCTCGCTGTATCATATATTTATAAGCTTTAGCCACGCTTATACACATCGAAACAACCAAGTGACAACCAAACAAGCGTCATTGTTTACTATCGATTTATAACATCCGTTTATATAGTTATATTATGAAACTAGGAAATAAATACCAAGAACAAATACGAAATAAATGCGTGATAAATCAAGAGCTTTCCAACGAATGGAAGTAGATTTTTGTCCGATGAAAATGAAAGAAGTTTCATTTCCCTAGCAACCACTCGGTTGTACGTGAAAATCATAAGAAAATTTCGCGCTACTTTTGTCTCACTTTTTCCTGTCGTTTTTCGGCGGGGGGTCCCATCGCTAAAACCTGAAGGGTCAGGTTAAAAATATAAACCAACCATTCTATTTCTACTCGAAGTGTGCTGGAATTTATGGTTATGTAGAAAAGGGAAGAAAATTCCCGTGTAAATTAAATGAATAAAAAAATAAATAAATAAATAAATTGCTGTGCTGAAATTAGGTAGGCATACACCTACCTGCTACTTCGCTAATTTTCTTACGCCTTCATTAAAATTAAATACAGGTGATAGGTACCTATTGTTTTTCTACTTCTTATTCATTCTCTGTCATCTCCCTCTTTACGTTTTACCTATTTCAATTAGATAGATATCTTATTTCCGGCCGAAGGGCGGATAGAGTTGCTAGTAAGTACTTACTGCATGAAGTATGGGAATGTAGGTATTAATTTTGGCATTTGCCGTCGCGCTTGCTAAAGCGTGCCTATTGCTGTTTGCTGGTTAATTAATCATCTCATGAGCTTTTATGTATGAAGTACTGCGTAATATTGTGCTTTGTATGGTTGAATGGCGCTGGCGTTTACAGCAATTCCTCTTCAAATTCCTGCCGATTCCTCTTTTTTCACCGAGGATTGAAAGACAAGCGGAAACGGCAAACGTAGAAATCGAACGATACTTCGGCCCCGTAGCCCTTTTACCCCCATATTGTGAAGGCGATAGTAAACAAGAGATAAGACTCGGGACGTATCGGGGTCGAGAGGAAATAGCCGATAGCGCGGGGCACCGTCTCCAAAGCGGTGTTTCCGCTAGCCTTCAAAACCGTTCGTGAGAGAGGTCTCCTTTACAAACAGTTGCGCCCATTCATAATATTCCTCCTTGGATACGATGGCGGTGGAGTGGGGAGGTGGATCCTTCAATGGAATCAAATGTCCAAACCTTATGCAAGCTTGGCGGTTATCCGCTATCAGGGTTTCCCTTCCCACTGACTTTGGGTATGTTACATCTCTCAAACGCCGCACTTTGCCAAATGAGGCGTCACCCTGTTTGAGGAAGCTACCTGCTTCCTGTTTCCAACCGATCGAACTCGAATGCTGATTTGTGGAAGGTTTGCTCTGGGGATGTTGTGAAGCTTTTAACTGGGTTCACTCTCTGAACCAGTCGACTTGATCAGGATTACTAACCCTACCGAGAAATCGACGGATCAATCAGATCTTCTCCACATAGAGTACCTCAATCCCCTGTTTCCTACACAGCACGCTTTGATTTTGAATCAATCAATCAATTTCCTTCTGAATTTCTCCAAATAATGAATGGTATCACTGATGAACGAAAACAGAGAATTTCAATTCCTTACCATAAAATATTATGCAGCATCTGCTTCAGTGCAATCCATGCGTGAAGTATCTAAGCAGCTTCGCATGAAAAGGGATTTCCTTTGTGATATCATTGCAGGATGTTGCCCAAATACCATGTGAATAACCCCTTAGGTTTTAAAGGAAGCACTTTCGTGCAGTTAAAATTCAAGTATCTACTTGACTAATCCTATGTTAAATATAAGTAAACTCTGAAGACTATCCAAATTTCATAATAAGACCAGTCTTTTTTTATATTTTTATTTTTTAAATGCCAATAAATACTTCTTCTTCTTCTTTAAGGAACCAGGTTGGCGCATGTGCACACAAAACATTGCACGGGATTTTAGATAAATGACCTTGATAATAATTATATTATGGGGCATCGGATTGCAGCCATTTTCTCATATCGGCAACACTACGTCGGGCTTGGGTTTGTAGGTACAATCAGATTCGAGTTCTTTCGACCACTTACTTATTGATTTTATAAAACATCGAGGTTCTCAATGTTGAGGTTCTCAGGAACCTCAACCTGTTTTGTAGATCCACGCATACGTTTTGTAGTGTTTCGAACTCCCTCGCATTAAAAAACCCTACTTATTCAGGGTCTCACGCTAATAGGAATTCAGTGATCCACCCATGAGGGATACACAGGAAAATAATAAAACCGTTGTGTAATAATTTACAGATTTTTTTTAAATCCTGAATTAGGTGAGTTTCCTGTTTATACCTTTAGTTTAGTTCATCTATTCCAGCACCTAACAAACAAATTTCCCTAAGAATGTTAATTTTCGATTTATTTAATTTGCTCAAATTCGATTTACATTTCAGTTCACTTCTTTACATCTTACATTATTTTTCAATCCACATAAAAAATTGCATTATTTCTTATAATAACATTTAATTTATTATTAAATTTTGCTATTATAAAAATGTTCCTACCATAGGGAACTGAAAATGGTTATATATCTCAACCGAAACCGGTCCCCAGTAGAATCTGTCAAAGCAGAAGAGGTCACCATCCTTCTACCCTCACGCCATAAATCGTTATGGTTTAACGATAATTACTGTTTAACATGAACATGACAGTTTTGCTAAGCAACGATATTAACGTAGCTTTGAGACATGTAGGTCAGGTACAGACTGTCCAAATAACAAAAAGATACAGTCTTTTTCAATAACCACATCAAACTGTCCAGGTGGTCGATTCGCATTCAGTCGGCGTCGTTCGGGTGGAAGGGGTGAAAGTCTGTAATACTTACCTACTACACTGTTTGGGTGTTCCAGCTTAGCGTCAAAAGTTTTTGTAGTTCTCTTTGATCACTTTATTCACTTCAGTAATGTCGAAGCAGTACTTTCAAGTCACTCGTTCAGTATCGCTATTTTTATAGGTACGTCTGCTAGATGCTCTGGCGTCAAACAGTTGCCTTCGAAGTTTATTTGCCTGTTATTCCGCTGAGCGCGACTATTTTGACTGTAGAATAAGCCTTTGAACTTGACGCTACGAACTGTACAAGATGGGAACTGATGCCTTCGGGGTCTCGCAATACGTTCCAAAGCACAGCGGAAAGATCGGTTTATGTGAGGATGTTTTCATTCCATTACTGATATTTGTGTGATCAACAGATGCCACACTTCGCTAGACTTGCGTGTGGGTGGGTTCAGAGTAGGTATCGCCGGCTGAACAACATGTACAAAAATACGTTATCTAAAATGAAGCTGATTCATATAGTCGTATCTCATACGCGGTGAGCTTTGAGGGCCTCATTTATCACCACTGAATCAACAGCTTTACGTCATTTAGATTCATCGAACTCGTGACGTTCGAATACCAAGGAAAGGAAGAATTCGGTCCGGCGTCAGCATGTTGGCAGGTTAGTTTGGTTTTAGACTATACCCGTTGTGAATACATACAATGCTGACGGGTAATTTTCGTCAAAATTTTTTTCGACAAAAGAAAACTATACAGAACTGTTGGGAAAATGGTAGTTTGAATCCCGTTTCAAAAATTGCGTTATTTTTGGTTTATTAGTTTCAATAATGAAGCATTGGAATCGAGCATGAAAAAAACAAAATTCTAACCCCCCCCCCCCCCCCCTCCAAAATCTGATGTTTACGTTTCAAGGTATGTAGAATCCGAAAATGCAATTAAAAATATTTCTGTCTGTCCGCCGTACGCCGTGCTGGCCACTTTTCTTAGTTACCATGAAACAAAATTGATGAAATTCGGGTTAGGTATAGGTTCCGTCCGGGGTCTAGTTGGTCCTCGAAGCTCGGCGTTACTGACAGTCATCTCTTAAGCCGGGTATCCACTTGTATCAAACTTCCGTACCGTAACACCGTTCCGTAACAAAAATCAATTAAAAACGTGATACGCACCTGTTCGGGATCGGGTTCGGGGCGGATCGCTCCGTTGGCGGTTTTTCCCCGTCGCATTAAAGGAATGATACGATACGAGGTTCGGATAGTGGTGACGGGGTGGAGCGCCGCGCCGTCCCGTATCGTAACATCAGCCGAGACCCCCTCCCGTCGACTCTTTAAAAATGTTTAATGTTTTTCCCTCGCAAGGGAGAAATTAGATATAGTTTTTTAACGTCAAGAAAAAATGAAAGCCACAATTTCACTGAACTCTACAAGTATAATGTTGCATTTACTGTACTTATTATAGAACTCGCCATCAACATATGGTTGCTACAACAGAAGGTAGTAACTGTGTAGTAACCAATGAAAAACGTAGCTATTGACTCTTGTTTCTTTCGAGTGCGATATTCTTTATGGTTGCTACAACAGAAGGTAGTAACTGTGTAGTAACCAATGAAAAACGTTGCATATTTGCGTGTCGGAATTCACAGAATGACCCCCAGCCCTAAAACATTAAACATGTTAATACGCATTTGTTTCGAAATGGATGAGTTTTGACGGTAACGATGTTGAATGGTGGCACCATAAATGTACTTAATACCTCTTTCATAGCATACGAGACAGTCTGAAACCGGAGAATATTCCAAAATCTATGATCAACGATAGGTACGCAACACATAAATCCGTGTGGCGCCACTCCCTGATGTCAGTCTGGCACCACGTAGCCTGCCCGTGAGGCGTCGGGAATGTAAATGGACATTTTTGAAGTCCGTAGACGATTAACTCTGAATTTCAAGGTGAAGACCCAAAATTACCTCTGAATTTCAAGGTAAAGACTATTATTTATTAACTCTGAATTTCAAGGTAAAGACCCAAACTTTGATCAAGATTATGCTGTGACACGGTTTTTGACGCCACGGCACAGTCTCCTGGCGCCATTTTAATGCCGAACGGTGGCACCAAAATGTACAAGAGAAGAATGACGTGAAAGTTGTACCTATTTGTATTAGAGGTATTCTGGTCCGTAGACTTTTTTTATAGAACCCACTGACTTGCTTAAATGCCATGAGACCAGTCCCACCGTACGATTCGCGGTTCCGCCAAACATTCAGCATCCACCAGCGAGGTGGTTTGTGGGTCTTTTGTTTTTCTTTGGTTAACAAGTGGATAAAAATGTACGCAGCAGCGACTTGTTGCAACGAGGATATTTTCACGGCTGATCGGATCGCTATCGGATCGCTCCGAGTTGATACGGAACGCAGTGATGATACAGGTGATTTTTCTAGTTTGATACGATACGTTGTTACGGTACGGTGTTACGGAACGGTGTTACGGTACGGAAGGTTGATACAAGTGGATACCCGGCTTTTTAGGGGTTCAAAATAGGGGTTGAAATTTTCAGAACGCCGTAGCTCGAAAACTTTCTATGGAAGGGTATAGTTTTTTTTACGTTACCTATTAAATTTGTCTTGAGCTAAACAATTTTTTGAGACCACCCCGGTCATTGTACGTCCATCCGTTCGTGTGCACCAAAAAGCTTCGTCAACACGATCGTGAATCAAACGGTATAACTCCGGCCGGGATGTAATCACTAGGGAGCACCTGATTATAATCAAAGATGGCTGTATGAAGTCGAGTTGGTTGTTCTGCTATAATTATTATTTCATTTGATAAGTATGGACTATTGGATTTTGTTGGTAGGTACTTCTGAAACTAGGCATCTGACGGGCTGCTGGCCAAAGGAGGCGGAGCGAAGCTTCGGAGGCGAAGGTTCTCAATGCTGCCAACAACTCACATTAGAAATGGCTAACCTTTCTGGCAACCTTCAAGAACCTTTGCAGTGACCTTCTCCTCGGTTCGATTTTGAGGAAGAGTTTTTTAAATTTAGTCATAAATTTCCGGTTCCATCCTTCCATCCATTGCTGTTATGTACATGTTTAAAGCGCTGAAAGCACTATTGCATCGCTAGCGTACCAAGCGGGATTTGAGTTGAACTACACGGCAAATTACCCTGGCGGGGACTCGGAAATTTAAATTTCACACTCGTTTCATGCCCAGACTTTCCGACATAAACATCTCATTATGTGGTCAATAAGTGTTGATTTCCGTTACTGAACAGAATTAGGCTAAAAAAAAGGAGAATTTGTAACCCACGAAAATTGTCCAAAGGGGTTTGACCTATCAGTGATGATGTTTTGTAGACGAGAAGGCATTCAGTTCTCGAGCCACAGTAAAACCATGTCGACGACTCGATAGACGGAAAGGACACTGAATCGATACGGAAGCTACCAACGTGTCGGCAGCTCTTCCCCTACTGGTAGTGGTCTTTTGCAAAACGGACATGCAAGGGAATACTTAGTGCTCTAAACGGCTCTAATTCGGTAGACAATTCCAGCTACTGATCTATTCAGTGGTTTGTATCACCCAATTCCGGTTGAAGAGGTGTCGTTACGACCAAATGCCAGCAGCCCTATAAAAAAATTAATGTAGAAACGTTATTTCCCACTCCTGCAGTTTTAAAATAACATGATGCAATGTCGACCGAAGAATTCGTCGCCAAGATGATGGTGACTTTAAAGTGAATGAAACGCTGCAAAGTCCTTGTCACATGGGTTTATTATTCTATTGGACATACCTACAGAAACGTTGGCTGTTTATTTATTGTTTCTTTCATACATATAAAATAATTTAAATAGCTATTTCTGGTGGTTTCCACCAATTTTGGCCCCCAAAACACGAATTAGGTACGCTCCTTTTATTTATTTTTTTCAAATTATCTTTGATCATTGATAGTACCTACCATTTAATCGTCTTGATCCACCTCTTGATACTTTTCCTAGTGTTATTCTACAAATTGATGGTGATTTCAGACGATTTTCCAGGTTTTTGACTTATAAAAAATCAATTTTGGGAGCTGAACATCTGGTACAACCTCAATTTTCCACTCTTTGGTTAAAATCGACTTCATATTCGGTCTTCTCGTCCCAAAGACATGAAAAACGATACCTCAAAAGCTCATTTTACTAACATGTTGCTAAAACGCAAAAAGTACCTATTTTTACACACATTTTCACTCATAACACCCCTGGGTATATTCCGATCGGGCTGAAAAGTTTCGGGACACAAATAGGGCCCAAATGGAGCATGTGTGCGAAAGAACGAATTTTTTGGACCAAAAATGAAGCCTGTACACGTGATACGGCGGACGGCGGACGGCGTACGGCGGACGGACATTGCATTTTTTGAATCTACGCACCTTGAAACGGAAAAGAAAAAATTTTTAAGGGGTGTTATAAAAATTTTTTGCTGAGCGAATACATAGGTGTATTATTCACAGAATAATAAACCAAAAGTGTTTGTTGACTTGCGTGGAGTTGGGGAACATGTCCAATACTGGAGATATTGGAATTGGAGAGCCGACGCTTTTGACGTTACATGGAAATCTCGTCCAATTTTTTTAATGGATCCGGGCTCTTTCCCGATCATTTTGACACGCAGCAGATGGGACTGGAAGCATTGAGTAATAAACCGATGTCTCTCCTGGGGAAACTGTCACATTGCCTTCCTACCTTTCCGGAGTGGAGAGGGGGAAACTACGTTCTATGGGCGGCTATTTATACCTCCTCATCTATTAAACGGTAGCAGAGCATGGTTTGGAGGGTATGCGCTGAAATTCACTGTACTCCCTCTACTTATTTAATGGGTATTTCCAGAAGGAATTTCTACCCAGAGATTTCCAGAAGGAAATCTCATACAAAACCCTTCGTGTAAGAACATTGTATTGGTCAATTATCACGTACATAATACATATTATATTTAATTGTTATCCAGCCATTGTGCTGTTATTCTTATTAAGGCGCTCAATGCCTGGCGTTCAATGCCCCATTCTTTAGTTTCAACCTTAGTTTCTTTATTTCCAATTCTGCCAGTACAATGCTTGTAGGAGCTAAGTTCTCCACCAGTCAATAATTATTAACAGTAGTACCATCGATGGAAGCTATCAGCTTTGGAGTTTTCTGATTAACCATTCCTGAATCAGAACTCCACACTACTTTCAGCCTCGTGTCAATCAGCTTCACGTACTGATCTTCAAATAAGTATGTTTTTAAGGGGAGGAGTGTGACGGTATATGGAAATCCTGCCAAATTTTTATATTGGATCCGGGCTCTTTCCCGATCCTTTTGACACGCAGCTGATGGGGCGGTCGATCGTCAACTCCTGGAAGCATTGAGTAATAAACCGATGCCTCTCCTGGGGAAACTGTCACACTGCCTCCCTACCTTTCTGGAGTGGACAGGGGCAAAACACGCTATACGGGCGGCTAGTTATATGTACCTCTTCATCCATTAAACGTTTTCTGCACTAGGGATGGGCGTTTCTGTTCTTTTTGAGAAACGAAACGAAACAGTTCGTTTATTGTATGAAACAATAAATTTTGGCTCGCGGCCAAAACAACAGAAACGCTAAACTGTATCTTCGTTTTTCCTGCTGCCAAGCTGTCTCCAATGGAAACGGTTTCGAAACACCCTGTTTTCTTTTTTTCCTACAGCAGAATTTTTTTTTTTTTCAACAGTGAACCTTTGGAACAGACCACGACAACTGGACTACCTATTGGCAACCTTCGGACCCGAAATCGAATCAAGACCTTAACACTTCATTTCGTCTGTGGCCGTTCTTTTGAAACAGTTGTTTCAGGTTTTGAGAAACTGTTTCATCGTTTCTTTTCAAGAAACAGTTTCACGTTTTTTCCCATCCCTATTCTGTACCGTATTCACGTGCACTTCAGTCACGTTCCGAATGTATCGTTGTCACCGGATGCGGATATCTCAATAACTTCTAAGCAGCCTATTTCCCGCCCACTATCCGCGTTTGCGTTACATTTCCACTCTCGTGCATTATATTCAAGCGTGTCTTCAAGAAGACTTCTGTCTTATCGTTTTCTCTGATCTGTCGGATGAACTCGACGGAAGTATCATCACAATTCACATTCCAAATCTACCACAGAAATTGATCAGTATCATAACTTAGTATTAGAATATAATACTAGAAGAAAAATGCTCATTTTCATATTGCCTACAGATATCAACAGTTTCAAGTTGTAGGTACATTTTTTCGTCTATCCCCTCACCCCACCACCCGAAAAAATATTGTGGCACCCAGTTGGGGATCCATGGAATCCAGTGGTCCTCCCCAGCTGAATCTTTCGACTTGGGCTCTGAAATCTCCCTTCCACGGCATAATTCAGTATTTTGCTCAACAAATTTATTTCTCAAACAACAGATTACTAACTCATTGGCCGATTACTGGTGCAAATCATGTGCATTGCCTCCAAAACTGAAGCAACACACGAAATCTAGAATAGTGTAGGATAGGGAACCCAGTGCAGTGGAGGCTGGTGTATATCTACATTTTCTACATACACGTTTCCTCAATTTGTCATAATTATGGGAATTGAAAGAATGACGAGAAGTATTCGGCCTGAATGAAAGGATGGTGCAATGCTGTTATCGACCCCCCCCCCCCCCCCGCATCTCTACATTCATCGGCTCAGTTGCGCAACAAGTTGGACTTTGGACCGCTAACTGGTCGTGGTAATTGAAAGAGCTAAATCCTTCCATTCAGACCCCTCTCCGGAAACCACAGATTACCAACTCTCGTTTACAGGCGAAATCTAAGGCGATTGGGTGGGAAAAACGCTAAAATGGAACAAACAGAAAAGATAAGGGAAGGCGATTCAGATGGGATGAGTCAGTTCTTGGGCGTCAGAGCTGGCGACGGATGACGCCTGGGGAGGGCGGCGACAGCGAGACTGGTGGTGGGTGGGCGATCATTTACTTCTAGTTATGCAACCGAACCTCTCAAACAGACCCCGACTGACGTTAGCATGAGCGGCGTAATTTCGTGTTTTTCCTCAGCTGAACGCCTCTTCCCTTCATTTGCTCGTGTTTGGTTAACTGATGGAGTCCACGATTTTAGTAATCCTCCTTTAAACAAAAAAGATCCCAAATACCTTCGCTAGAGTCGTTTTTGCATTTTAAAGCCTTGGGGGTTTCCCCGCGTCTCGACTTTCGAAACTCGCTCTAAATACCGGTGACAGTCTACGTACAGACGGTCATTTCTAACAGATGTTCCCTCGTTGAAACGCATTGTACTCGTAGCTACTCTCGGAACGCTTCAGCTGAGACACAGAGAGACGTTCTTGGATGGAGAAGTGAAAACTGCAGTACCTAATTGCTGTTGAAAACCAGCTGATATTATTAAATCAATTACTTCATTGTGTAATTTAAGGATGCAATTCATCAAGGAAGAGAATTAGTTTGAAAATACATAGTCGCGATTTCTACTTAGATGCCTACTTGTTGTCTAGTTCTCAACCAGTTCATAAACTCCACTTGGCGCAATCATCAGTATCAATCTTGTTGTAAATGGGACATTTGAGACAAACTACCAGGCATACAGGCTGTCTGGTGACCACACTGTGATATGAGTAACGGGATGCTCTAGACTAGACAGAAAGGAGTTGCGGTAGAACCTCAGGTTCCAAATTAATACATAATTCCTCCTGTGGAGACACATGAAGAGCTCTTGGCTAACCTAGTGAGAGCTAATCCATTCAGCAGACAGCAGTGTTCCAGGGATACATGCTAAGAAAACACGCTCCACAACAATGCTCCACTGATACCTGTCACATTTCATAACGTTTCTCATCAAAAACCAACAAAACCACGCAAAAATCATTTTATGGTATTTGCGATTATTTTGGATCCCTGACACTCTTTCAAAACCTACGTTCTAAGTTAATTACGAAAGGTATAAAGCGGCGGGTGTCTTCAGCGTATTTTATGAAGAAGGGTCAGTTCAGCTCTTGGCTGTTTGAGATAAGTCCTATCCTGCTGTTTAGCC
This sequence comes from Leptopterna dolabrata, assembly GCA_954871275.1. Taxonomy (NCBI): domain Eukaryota; kingdom Metazoa; phylum Arthropoda; class Insecta; order Hemiptera; family Miridae; genus Leptopterna; species Leptopterna dolabrata. Next base: position 16,761,014 of record OX940984.1, on the reverse strand, counting down.
GATGCTGAACGCTGTCGAAAACCTGCTGAATGACTGTAACACAATGTTTCAGTCATGCAGCATGGCTATGAGAGCAAATTTTCAAAGAAATATTCGTGATATTGTGTAAAAAGATTATATAGCTAGAAACCCTACCACTTTTCGTAAAGTTATGTCATTTTTTCGTGATTTTACCCATGTTTACCTATTTTTGTCATCCATAAATTCTAATTTGACCCACTATTTTTTTTAGAAAAATATTTTTATCATCAACATAGTCCCTCCGTCGTGGTTCACCATCTCACACAACGCCAGTGAATTAATATTGATTTTAGCCCTTAATACAAATGTTTGACCCCAAAAATCCCAAGTTGACCCCTATTCTGTGTGAAAAATAACTGAAATTTTCTGTTTTTACTCACCCTTCCCACCACTTTCAGTGATTTTATATCAATTATACGCGATATTAGCCGTTTTTAACGATTTTTGACCCCTAAAAACTCAAATTTGACCCTTTAGAATTTATGAAAATTGCTGATCTTCGACATCATCCTTTTGTTTGGCAATGCGAACGTTTTGGCGAAATTTGGAACTTCTATCATGTACCCAAGGACTTTCTATCGTCTGGAGTGACAAGTAAATAAATAAATATATATATACCTATATATACGTAAATTTATGTATTCACACTTTTGTTAAAATCTAGGGATAAATTCAGGATGCTCTTAAACGGATTTGCCTATAAAAAAATTTCAAAAGTTCATGTTCTCTAAATTTTGGACCCGTTGCAATATCTTCATTTTCTTTGAAATTTTGCTAAAAGCCATGTCAACAGTCTACAAGATCTCATTTTGAAGAAGTTTGACTGATCTTAACTGACAATGAAAATGTTACCAGAATTCACAAAGCCTCATCTCTAAACAAATTTTGAGGTTATAACCGCCAGGAGTCGGGACAGGGTAGAACTAACTGGGCAACTCGAATTTCCCAAGTATTTTTGAGCCAAAGATTTTTACGGAACGCGCCGTAAATAATCTGAGGAAACAAAAGTGTAAATTCTCACTCAGAACAATGGGAAACTCGTCCTTTCCCGATGAAACTGAGGGCCTGTTCCTCCATCTACGTCTATGACCTACTTAATGCAAATTACTGTTACCGTTATTAACTCAGTTCTACGCGAGCAGCTCTGGATCTCCCATCTTGATATTACTATCACATTGCAACTGAATTAACCCAGGCGCATAAACCACTCCTCGTCCCTACCTAATAATCCATTTGTCAGTTAATCCTGCGGAAACCCATATAATTTCCCCCCGGGTCAATTCACAGCCTCCTTCATTGTTCGGTTACCTGACCAACAATCCCACGAATACTCGTAGGTACATTTTGGTTCATCTAACAATGGAACACCGTAACTGGAACCCTCATAACTATTTCAACTTTAGCTCGTATAGATTTCAGTCGACAAAAGTGTTGGTATATCATTGTGGATCAATAGAGGGTCTTTTCGAGGGTGGTTTCATCCCGCTCGGCCAAGTACCACTTCATGTGTGTAAAATACTTATTCGAGTCAGAATTACGATTCCGAATGAAATGATACAAAATTATCTTATATCTTGTAGTCAACTACGACCTGAACATGTATTCAATTATCCCTGTACTCATTAAAATAATAATAATAATGAATAATAAAATTGGAACATTGTGATGAATTTAAATTGGCGCATTCATCACAAGCGGTGTGAGAGAGGATGTGCCTGGTTTGGTTATGGGCGGACCACCACCATGCCCGGGATCTTTTTGGATGTGTCCGTTGGTTATGGGCGTACCACCACCATTCACGGAATCTTTTAGGAGTGTTGCCTGGTTTGGTTATGGGTGGACACCACCATTCCCAGGATCTTTTTGGATGTGTGCTCGGTTTGGTTATGGGCGGACCACCACCATGCCCGAGATCTTTTAGGAGGTGTGTCCGTTGGTTATGGGCGTACCACCAGCATTCACGGATTCTTTTGGGTTAGGAGAGAGACGAGGTAAGGAGGAGAGAGAGTAGTCAGCGACTAGAGGAAGCGTAGAATGGCTAGAAAGGGGCAGGAGGCGAGTTTTTATAGGCCTGGAAGCCATCTCCCTCCATCCTCTAGCTGGTAGAGGATGGTGGGGACCCAGGTTGTGCCTCGACTCCCCTGTGACTTCCGTCCCCACTTCTGCGAGTTCATTTGGCGAGCACTTATGTTTACAGCATACAAAGGTTGTGGTTCTGGGAGGAATCCACGACAAACATAAAAAATGATAGCCCACAATTTCTCCCTTTTTCACCTGGAGGTACAGATAGAAATTATCATTTTGCCGTTACCCTTTCTATTTTGAAATGGACGTCAAGGGCTATCAGCTTTCGAAGCTGTGTTTTTAATCATTTGGTTGTGTAATCCATAGATACAAGCCTCAGCCTCGTATACATGAATTTGAAAATGTTTGGTTTTGGAATTTTGTCTTTGAGAAATAGATATTACGTGGCTCATTATATGGTTTATTCAAAGAACCATCGTTCAATTCAAGATTTTTATATTGTTCACTCGATGAATTCTGCATCGAAATCTGCCCAGCCGTTGTGCTTTGATTTGCGAATAACTAAGGTATCTTCTTGTCGTTAACGATGGTTAAGGTGTTGGATAACCATCGTACATTTGTATATTATTAGGTAGGTACCTAATAACATTTTGATGGTCAGATAATAGAGGTATTTTGCCATGGGGATCATCCTACGAACTGTAATGGAAGGAAGACGGTTAAAGAGGGGCTGGAAGGTTTTGAGACCCTTGCGGTGATGGCCGTGTTAGATGAAAATTGAAGGCTCGACGACTCAAAGGGGCGGGTTATATTATCTAAGCTGTTTTCCCTGGCTCATCGATTTTCTCGGGGGCCCTCTGAGGGAAAGGAAAACCTCCGCTGTAAGGCAAAAAGGCCACGAGGCGGCATCAATAGGCGACTCAAAAAGTAACTAAGTTTCCAACGTTTCACGAGAGGACGGAGAAAGGGTGGAGGATGGATATTATTTCTTTGCTTGGAACCAAACGACCTGTTGCGCTCTCCTTTTCTCGAGGTGAAAAACGTATCGAGCTATCGCTCCAGCAAACAGTGATAGAGCACACTTTCTTACTTGAAACAACACTCGCCGTAACTGCACACAGGTTATTTGTTTGCTATGTCGAAATGTCAAGTTCCACTGTTATCAGCCCTGAATGTTTAGATTCTTTGACATTTTCGTTCGACATGTCCTCAGACGTGTTTTCATCTACTTCAGAGGAACCATACAATGATGAGAGGTTCTGTTTCATCAGGTTCGATAGGTAATAACTTGCACTGCTTTTTCCCTCACCTCTTTTTGCACAACTAATCGTGTCTTACATGGCGGAAGTGTTAACACCAATATTCAGCCCAAGCATTTTGATAATCTTCTTTCCATCTCGCTGCGGTTATTATATCTCCTAATTCGAATATTCCTTTTTGTTCGTATCCCTGCATTGTCCACGAGGCAATGATATTTTCTTTGAGAGATTCACTTTCGAAGTAGATTCTCAATTTTATTTTATTTCTGAAAAATAATCTTTTATAATTCAGGTGTACGCATTTTGGTTTATTGCTCTGCGAATCGCATTCGCTCAGCAAAACATTTTTGGAACACCCCCTAAAAATTTTTTCTTCTACGTTTCAAGGTGCGTATATTCCAAAAATGCAGTGTCCGTCCGCCGTACGCAGTATCGTCTATATCTATATCTACCTTTATTTTCGGTCTAAAAAATTCGTTCTTTCGCACACAGGCTCCAATTGGTCCTGGTCGTGTCCCGAAACTTTGCGGCTATTTCGGAATATACCCAAGGGTGAGAAATGGGTGTGAAAATAGTTTTTTTTTGTGTTTTAGTAACATGAGCTTGTGAGGTTTTCCTTGTTTTTTAGGGGGCAGAGACCGAATATGAAGTCGGTTTTGACCAAACAGTGGAAAATTAAGATTCAAACAAAGTTTCAGCTCCCAAAATTCATTTTTTATGAGTCAAAAACCTGGGAAATTGTCTGAAATCACCATAAATTTGTATAAGAACACTAGAAGTAGTATTAACAGGTGAATCAAGACAATTAAGTGAAATTATCAATCATCAAAAATGTTGTCAAAAACAGGAGCCTAATTCGAATTTCTGGGGGCCAAAATTGGTTGAAACCATAAAAAATAGCTATTTCAGTCTTAGCACATGGAAGAAACAATAAATGAATAGCCAAGGACTTTGCAGCGTTTTCCATTATTAATTAATGGCTTTTAATAATCCCGTGAAATCTCGGATCCATCGAAAGTGATCCATGGAGCAACCAGTTGCTCAAGTCAGTCTATAGCCAGGGGAGCAGCCCCGGCTGGAGGCAAGGCCCTGAAAATTGCTCCAACCTGAATCTAACGCTCTGAGCTATAAATCCTCCAAGACAATCCCCGCTCGCCCTTCAGAATCACAAAGACTCATTTGTTATGCCGTTTAAATGGATGTTCCTCGAGTACATAGATGTACTGTCGCCACCTGGTTTCATGAAGCAATCTCCAGCCTGGCAGACTTGAGGGAGAGGGCTTGGTTTCAACAAATTGGAACCCCCTCATGGCTTCGCTCAATTACCGCCTAACCGCGCATCAAATTAACCCTAAACAAGGTGGCGAATCGGTTTTCAAGCTTTCGGTCAACCGAGGGGGAATTAATTGCGACAATGGTAGGTGATTATTATTGATTGTAGATGCTTACACACGTGATTCAGGACCATTTCTCTCCTCCGATCATTCGTGTTATGTTCGGATACATAATCATTAGGCAGCTACCTATTACACTCACGGCATTACAAACTACACCAGGATAATTCGAGCACCTCCCTGTACGTTAGTGTGATAGATCGATCGATAACAATCATGCCATGAACCTAATCTACATAAATGCATATTCCCAAATCCTAATCGTTAACTTCCAGTTTGGGTGACGTACAATTTTCAATTCAAATCGCGCAAAATGTGTTCGAAACCGATATTCTAGACCGACTGACCGGGTGGTGCTGAATTTTTTACCACGAAATAATCGCCCTTGCTAACTAATGCTCCGACTACGATGAAATTTTAACTACTACCCTGCGGGACCTTTAATAATAATTTCATCGAAACCGTCTTTTCATAGACCATTTCCAGGCCAGCCCTCGATACTGATCTACTCGAAATAATCTTGTATGGTGTCATCATCAGTCAATCTATACGGAGGTGACAGAGAACGAATGAATGAATGAAAAAATGAACGAATGAACGAACGAATGAAGTTTACTAATATTCACATTTCTTGGAAAAATGGTAGTTTGAAGCCTCCTTTCAAAAAGAAGCGATATTTTTTAAATGAGGGTGACTGAAAGTAAAAACGCGACAAGAAAATGACGTATCAGGTCTATTGACATCTGATAGGCTATTGGCCCCAAGGAGGCGAAAAACAACCCATCATTAGAAATAGCAAACTTTCTTTACAACCTTCAAGAACCTTTGCTTTGACTTTTCGTGAACCTCCCATCGCATCGGTCTGAATTTCAGGACACGTTTTTCAACTCGTTTATAAATTTGTGGTCCCAATCCATTGCGGTTCTGTACATCGTTTAAAGTGATGCACTAGCGCTCCAATCGGGATTTATGTCGAACTATTCGGCGATTTACTTGATACGCCAACAACTAACTTCCTAAACGTTAACTTCCAGTTTGGGTGACGTAAAATTGTCAATTCAAATCGCGCAAAATGTGTTCGAAACCGATATTCTAGACCGATTTTATCACGAAATAATCGCCCTTGCTAACTAATGCTCCGACTACACTTTCCGACATAAACCCCCCTCTGTGGTCAGCAAGTGTTAATTTCCTTTAGTAAACAGAATTTGGCCAAAAAACTGGGAATTTGTAACCCACGAAAATTTCCCATTTTGTAGAACAGTACGATTTTAAAGGAGATTCTTAGCCCACTTGGCCACTCGTGTAGCGGGTATTTGTAATAATAATAATAATAATAATAATAATAATAATAATAATAATAATAATAATAATAATAATAATAATAATAATAATAATAATAATAATACCCCCCCCCCCCTCCTTACAGCTGTACTTTGCAGAAAGCTCAGCGACCACCTTGAGCTCCACGGCATCCTGGCCGATGAGCAGAAAGGATGTGTTCGGGGCTCTATGGGCTGTAAGGAGCAGCTTACCATTGACGGGGTGGTTATGGGTCTGGCGAGGCGAAGGCACTTGGACCTCTACACGTCCTACATCGACTATGCCAAGGCGTTCGACAGTGTGCCTCACTCATGGATCTTGAGGGTGCTGGAAATGTACAAGGTTGACAAGCATCTTGTCAGCCTGCTCCGTTGCCTCATGAGCGAGTGGCGTACTCGGCTCCAGCTTCGTACTTCTTCTGGGTTAATGGATGCGGGGGAGATAAGGGTGATGCGTGGCATATTTCAGGGGGACTCTTTGAGCGCCCTGCTGTTCTGTGTTGCGCTGAACCCCCTTTCCCGTAGCCTCCAGAGGAGTCAAGTGGGCTGGAAGCTGAAGTACTTCCAAGGTGGACGAGACCGTCTCACAATAGTTAGCCACTTGCTCTATATGGATGATCTGAAGCTGTTTGCCTCTACCAGGCGTCAGTTGGATTACCTTCTGCGTCTGACTGAGGAGTTTAGTACAGACATCCATATGAGGTTTGGAGTCGGTAAATGCAGGCTGAGCACCCTCAAGCATGGCCAGTTTGCGGAGGTTGAGCCATTTTTGCTTCGATCATCCGCCTCCTCAATCGATTCCCTGGAGGAGGGTCAGTGTTACAAGTACTTAGGGTACGCGGAGGCTGCCGGCCTTGACCATGGTTCCATCAAGCGGACTCTGACTGAGAGGTTTCGCTCGAGACTTCGGGCACTTCTCAAGTCAGGTCTCAACTCCCGCAACATGGTCAGGGCCATTCACATCTATGCAGCCTCCCTGCTGACATACTCGTTTGGGGTTGTGAAGTGGCGCGACTCGGAGCTTGCTTCCCTGGACCGCCTAGTCAGGACTCAATCGACTGCCTTCCGGGCTCATCACCCCAAGTCGGCAGTTGAGAGAGTCACGCTTCCACGCGGTGTTGGGGGTCGGGGATTCCCTGACATCTCCAACCTCTGCTATCGGCAGGCGGGCGGGCTTCGGGAGTACTTTCTTGGTCGCGTTACCGTCAGCCCCATTGCGAACGCAGTTTGTCAGGTGGACGAGGGCATTACCCCCCTCAGTCTGTGCGTGCCCAATGCTGACCCTCTTGGGAAAGTGGTTGAGGATGTGGCCAAAGGTGAGGCCTGGGGAGCGAAGGAGCTGCATGGGCGATTCCGCTCACAGCTCCTGTCCCCCACTGTCGACAGCTCTGCCTCTTGCAGATGGTTGGTGACTGGTTCCCTGTATGTCGAAACCGAAGGGTTCATGATCGCCATACAGGACCAGGTCGTGGCGACCCGCAACTACCGAAAGTATATCATCCGGCAAGCTGGAGTACAGGACGTGTGTCGCATTTGTCGAGCCACTGGTGAGACAACAGAACACGTCCTGGCGGGTTGCCCGGCCCTTGCTCCCACCAAGTACCTGTATAGGCACAACATCGTGGCGCGTATAGTCCATCAAGAGCTGGCCTTAAAGCACGCTCTCGTTCAGGACAGGACGCGCTACTTCCAGTATGAGCCAGTCAGGTACTTGGAGAATGAACATTACAAGATGTATTGGGACAAGGAGCTACCGACCGATCTGCCAATCACCGCGCGCCGGCCTGATATTGTCCTTGTGAACAAGGCGGAGGGAACGACCTACCTAATTGACATCCCTGTACCTCTCACATCAAACCTCGAAGCCAAGCACAGGGAGAAGGTAAATAAGTATTTATCCCTTGCTAACGAGATAAGGGCGATGTGGGAGCAGGAGGTGGTACGGATCGTTCCCGTGGTCTTGTCTGCCACCGGGGTGATACCCAAGAAACTCCATGAAAGTTTGAGGATTCTTGGGTTGCCCGGTGGACTTTACGAGGACATGCAGAAGGCCGTGCTGATTGCCTCGTGTAGCCTGGTGAGGGAGTTTTTGGGGGAGGCTATTATGCCCGACCACTGAGCCCTCCACATGCACTTGCGGGTGGGAATAGGCTCTTGGGCCCCCCACTCGCGTCACCCCGTGGCACTTTTTACCCCCCACGGGTGATGACCACCAAATAATAATAATAATAAATATTATTTATTATTTTGTTGTTATTCTCCATGAAAGTTTGAGGATTCTTGGGTTGCCCGGTGGACTTTACGAGGACATGCAGAAGGCCGTGCTGATTGCCTCGTGTAGCCTGGTGAGGGAGTTTTTGGGGGAGGCTATTATGCCCGCCCACTGAGCCCTCCACATGCACTTGCGGGTGGGAATAGGCTCTTGGGCCCCCCACTCGCGTCACCCCGTGGCACTTTTTACCCCCCACGGGTGACGACCACCAAATAATAATAATAATAATAATAATAATAATAATAATAATAATAACAATAATAATAATAATAATAATAATAATAATAAACTCTTTATTTGTGTGTTAGACATGGTTGTCCATTAATACACAAGGAATTACAAAAAAAATGTATAGAAAATATCAATGACATGGTTGGAGATTAAGAAATACAGAAGGTTACATAATTATTTTCAGTACGAGATAGGGAAAAACAAATTGAATATTCTAAAAACTATTAATTAATTGAGAAGTAAAAATGAAAATTATGAGAAAAAAAAGAAAAAGAAAATGCGCTCAATCGTTCCTCAACAAATGCTCAAAAACGAGGGACTTGAATCTCCGAAAAGTGGGGAGAGATCTAAGGGGGATGGGGAGGGAATTCCACAATCTGGCCCCAAACGCCAAATGAGTTGGAAAATATTCTTGTAGAATGACGCGCAATCATTAGGGTATCAGAGCGTTGGGATGAAGCTTTAGAAAGAAGAGAGCAGTGATAGGGTGGAGAAAGGGAGTGTAATATCTTGTAGATGAAAGCAAGATGGCGAAATTTGTAGTAGTTTGCCAGAGGGAGGTTGAAAAGAGTATTATCCTGAATTGAGTGACGGGGTTTAATATTGCAAATATATCTGATGCAAGCATAATGGGCAGTATTTAATTTATTGAAACAGTGTGAACTAAGAGCGTAGGAAAATATTCACAGTATAGGAAATGTGGAGCAATAAGGGCAGTTACTAGGGATCTTTTTTAGGTTGGAAGGAGTGAACTTGGCTCGTCTTTTCAGAGGATGCAGACTGCCATAGACACGCTTGCAGATGAGATTGATGTGTTGCTCCCAGGAAAGTGTACTATTGATAATAAGACCAAGATTACGTACTGACGTTGAATAAGAAATAGGAACACCATTGATCAGAATAGGACGTATAGGGTCAGTGGGGATCTCAGTCTTAGAAACAACAATCCCCTGTGATTTGGCAGGGTTGATGGCTATTCCATAGAGAGGGTCAGCAGTGAAAAGCAAAAACAAACATTGAATAAACAGGCGCACAAGGTGCGGCGGACTTTTCCTCGGTCAATCCCAGCGGACGGGCAAGGCCATCAACATCCGACGAAGCCCGCATGACGGGGACGTCTTGCGAAACGGAGTACCGAACCCTTGGAAGGAAATGGCGCCTCCGGATGACGTCACTCAGCATCCCCCTCGTCCAACACCGCCCAGATGTACAATAACTACATCCCTGTATCCATCTTCACTCGAAAGAAGCCTCTTCGCGTCGCATTGTCTCATCGCTGGGAGGATGCGATTGTTCCCTCGCAGATACTAATATGGTCGCGTTTAAAAAACCTCCGAGCGCTCCCAGCTGATGCGCTTCCTCTCCCTGCGACGGAACCGGCGGGCGGATGTCCAGATGACACATTCGCTCTGGGATGAGGAGCTCTGGGAATGTTAAACAGATCAAAAAAAAAGTCATCGCGACAGTCGCTGTTTTCAGCCTCTCCGTCATGGAAGGTATCGCCACTGATAACCTGGCAATGCTCCCATACGCGCTCAACAAGTGGTTCATACAGACATCACGTCATATTCCCAGGAATTATTTATTTATTTATTTCCGATAACTGGATTAGTCCCAATTACAAAGATCATTTACCATGTCACTGACACACAACACGTAAAATTTTCAAAAAAATCCACTGACAAAACGCTGCAAATTATTACACAGCGGTTTATTGTTTACCAGTATAGATGCCCCTTCTGCGTAGATCACTGTTTTCTGTGGTCAATGCCTACCCTTGAGCTCCCCTCAGGGAAGCCCTAAATCCAGTACTGCAGCCGGCTCCCGGGAATTACAGCGCTATGAAAATACGCGGTATTCAATCATCCAATCATTAATTATTTGTTGTTATTCATGAAGCATAACTTTTGTTCAAGTTATGAAACAACCTGTCAACAAAATTCAAAAACAGCCATCATTCTTCAAATGAAATAATATCACAGAACAACCGACTCAACTTCATACAGCCATCCGTAATACAGCCTCAGACTTTTTGGTTTATTTATTTCATTTTTTT
>OX940984.1:16506692-16750234 GCA_954871275.1 Leptopterna dolabrata | reverse complement strand
GTTCGTATGGCCAAACAAAATGACCGAAGACGAGCAATTTTCAAAAGTTTTAAAGGGGTCAAATTAGAGTTTTTAGGGGTCAAAAATCAGTAAAAACGGCTAAAATCGCAAGCAATGGATATGAAATCACTGACAGTGAAAAGACTGAAAGTGAGAAATCCCTGGAAGGGTAAGTAAATACAGAAAAAACCGTTTTGGTTTTAAAAAATATAGAATAGGGGTCAAATTTGGATTTTTGGGGGGCGAGGTCAACAATTGGTATTAAGGGCTAAGATCAGTATTTATTCACCTGACGTTGTGTGGTATGGTGATTCACGACAGAAAGAAGGACTATTTCCATAATAAAAATATTTAAAACTGGATAAAATCACAAAAAAATGATATAATTTTACGAAAAGATTTCTCGCTATATCACCTTTTTACACAATAGCACGAATATTTCTTTGAAAACTCGCTCTTATGGCCGCGTGGCTGGAAATTTTTTTTAATACAGAAGATCGCAGGGGAGGTAATTCACATTGCTCATGAGACTAAAAATCATAATAATCTATTTGAATTTGGCCAACATTTATTGAAAAACTTGAACGTCAGATTAATTCAACCATTAAATTATTCATTCGAATAGGTACATAAGTAATACAGTTTAATAAATAACTAGCTGGATTACCCGTGCGTGGCACGGTGAACAGCAAGAACTCCGAGTGCCAGTATTATTACTGTTTCCTACCTAGCCATCAGGCAACATTCCCTAAATCCTCTTCTAACGGACGAACGGCTCGTCGCACACAATTCGTTTTGGAGTCGTTGGAATCAGCGAGAAAATCTCTTTCCATCAAATTCTGTTTCGCACGAAACCGTTTCCAGAAGTAACAACGCTCACGTCACGCCCTTAGTAAACATTCGCTCGTCGTGAAGAACCACACAGTTTACGATGAAGGAGTCGAGTCTGGAAAAATTCATATAGCCTATGTTACCCGCCGGTGCTTGAAGAGCACGCCGGAGAAACCCCCCATAAATCTCCGTTCGGCCATCCATTCAGGAAATGCAAACAAACCTTGAGTTTTATTGTATAAGATCACACTCAATTTTTTATCAAGATCTGGGTGTAAATGTATTCAATAATAAATTTATTTCCGTTATTCTTTATTCCTGTAACCTAAAGGTAGTCGAATAATCTTGCCTTTCAGTACGTTTCTAGTAAAACTGACTTCATCAACCCATGATCCATGCTACCCATGACCTCTGTCCATATTAATTTTTGAATGGAATTAGATTCCATTCAAAAAGTCTTTCAAAGTTTCGAAAAACATCGCCATTTGCGGATGGTTGCCGGGAACTGTGTAAACAATATTTTTCATTACACTGTTCATTGATGAAAACTCATTTTGGTTTGGACACTGTTTTCTGGTTGCCGCGAAATTCACAATCGAATAGACGAATTGACTCGAATTGATTGGAAAGTAGGTATCTACGTGAGTTTCCGGATGATTTTTTTAAAATTCTTTTCTGTAATTAAATAAATATTATTAGGTATATATTACGTATTTTCACCATTTATTTTGACTGTAAAAAAAATAAAGTAAAATTTAAACAAAGTTTACTCATTTTTACATATTTCAGAAAATATTTTATACATAAATCACATATTTTATGCATATTTCAAAAAAATGAATATATATTTTAGTTACATATTTCGTATTTTTAAATACATACAGATCCTATCCCTATTGATGTGCCTTGTGGGTGGGGGGAAGGGGTGCGGAGGGTAAGTTGAGGGAGGGGGGAGGGTTTCAACGGGCGCCTTAGGCGCCTTACAACCAACTAGTACCTACATAATTATGCAATATGTGCCATTTTATTAGGTTTCAATTGATTCGGAATATTTACAACTCCAGTACCTACCTAACTATCGTTTAGCTATGAAAAAAGAATGTGTTGTAATATGCTCAGGTTGTTTGTTTGGACGTGTGGGGGGGGGAGGGGATACTTACCACATCAGGCATGTTATTGCCGAGTAAGCAGGTGTTATTACAAGTACATACAGGAATTCCGAAGTTGAGCTCATAATATACCTCCCTGTTTGCTTTGAGATCATTTCAACTCGCTCGTCAAAAGCTTCTGAAAATGGGATTCGCCGCAAGTGAACGGAAAAGTGGTTTGAATAAATATCGGTGTTATTTTGGGGAGTTTCCCCTTCTGAAGTTCAGCCATTTAAACCCTTCCCCGAGGTTTTCGCGACCAGACGAGCGGGCTACCTGTTGCTCTGCTACTTAAGACCCTTTGTTAACGATCACTTCCCACTCCCGCCACTCGGATAAGGCTGTACCTTTGTTCGCCCGCTCCAACTCTGAATCAACGTTTCTGGAGAGATCTTGAATGCCGCTCTGCGGACTGAAATCCGACGTGAAGTAAATGTTTTCGGAAGGGAATTTCAAAGATCAAGTGCGGCAGGATGTTTTCGCCACTTGAGACTCGAAGCGCTTGTCGCGTAGGGGAGCATAATAATCTCCACTCAGCCGACAAAGGGTGATTTACACCTCGGGGAGCTTTCGAATTGGTTTGGTGTTCAACTGCGAACTGTGTGCAATTCACTGTGTTCAAAACTGTATACCTACTGTAATGAACACATCCTTTCAAGCTTTATAAAATCCGCTGATGTCCTGTTTCACAAACCCTCACGCAGCATGGGAACTTCAGTATTGCGGTGCAGGACGAAAGCGCCAAGTCCCTTGAAAAACGCTGCAAATCCCTGCACAATGGTTTATTATTTTGTACAGAATACCCTTCTGTTACAGATCACAGCTCTCGGTATAGATAACCCGTCTATATAATATGTACTAGTCTATACATATTATGTGAATCGCAGACCCTCCGTAGAGTACCTAACCCCGGTCTCGTTCTTAGGTAGGTACCTACCTAAATCACGAGTTAAATGTTGCTAAAATAATACAGTCGATGACAAACAGTAACTAAAATGGCAAAAAGAAACGCAAATAATGAAGTTCTAAAGGAAAATTGTTGATGTGGAGTGAAATAGATGCCCCTGCTGCGTAGATCACTGTTTTCTGTGGTCAGTACCTACGAGTATAATGAACCGTTGTGTAATAACTTGTCCATCAATAATACTTCAACGGTTGTTCAAGTCGCAAAAGTACCGATCAACAAAATCCAGCCCCTTCTTGGTATATGAACCGTTGTGTAATAATTCCAGCCGTTCGTGTGCACCAAAAAGCTTCGTCAACACGATCGTGAATCAAACTGTATAAATCCGGCCGGTATATCATCACTAGGGAGCACCTGATTATAATCAAGGATGGCTGTATGAAGTCGAGTTGGTTGTTCTGCGATATTATTTCATTTGAAAAATGATGGATCTTTTGGATTTTGTTGGTAGGTACTTCCGAAACTTGAACAAACGTTGAAGTATTATTGATGGGTAAATTATTACACAACGGTAAATTATTACACCTCGGTAAATTATCACACAACGGCAAATTATTACAGAACGGCTCATCTACCCAGAAGGGGCTGGATTTTGTTGATAGGTACTTTTTCAACTTGAACAACCGTTGAAGTATTATTGATGGATAAATTATTACACAATGACAAATTATTACACAACGGCAAATTATTACACAACGGTAAATTATTACACCACTGTAAATTATTACACTACGGTAAATTATTACACAACGGCTCATCTACCAAGAAGGGGCTGGATTATGTTGGTAGGTACTTTCGCAACATGAACAACCGTTGAAGTATTATTGATGGGCAAATTATTACACAACGGTTCTGTCGTGAGTCCCTCCCGGGAACACTCCTCTAGTAAACTTAAGTTCTCACCAATATTCAAACACAAAAGTTAGTTCCGTCAATAAACGAAACGAGTGGGGAGACAAGCCACAGAACCCAGGGTACACAGCCTGGAGCCCCACCACCAACCCCTAACAGGGGGTTGGAGGGAGAGGTTTCCTTTTCCTATAAAACCCTGGATCCTGCGACTTTAGATTCATTCGACACTTCCTCTAAGCAGCTCTCTCTTCTCTCCTCTACCTTGCTCTCTCCTCCTCTCTTAAAAGATCCTAGATGTCAGTGGTGGTCAGCCCATAACCGCCTAGGCAAAACCTCCTCCTCCAAAAGATTCCAGATGTCGGTGGTGATTCGCTCATAACCGCCTGGACACCTCTCCTCTAAAAGATCCTAGATGTCGGTGGTGATTCGCTCATAACCGCCTAGGCAAATTCTACCACTCACCTCAAAAATTCTACCTCTCCAAAAAGATCCCAGATGTCGGTGGTGATTCGCTCATAACCGCCTGGACACCTCTCCTCTAAAAGATCCTAGATGTCGGTGGTGATTCGCTCATAACCGCCTAGGTAAATTCTACCACTCACCTCCAAAATTCTACCTCTCCAAAAAGATCCCAGATGTCGGTGGTGATTCGCTCATAACCGCCTGGGCAATTTCCCTCACACCACCGTGATGCAATTTTAAATTCATCACAGGTTCATTATTTTATCTCCAGAAGGGGAACTTATACAGGTAAATTATTACATAACGGTTTAGGTAGGTACCTAGTAACGAGTACGGGGTTAGGTACTAACCTACGGAGGGTCCGCGATCTACATAATATGTGTAGAATAGTACATATATGTTACATAGAAGGGTTATCTATACGGAGACCTGTGATCTGTAACAGGAGGGTATTCTGCACAAAATAATAAACCGTTGTGCAGGGATTTGCAGCGTTTTTCTGAAGGTATTAATCGTCTAAGAATTAATTACTGCCCAAATCTGTTTTGAACGAAATGTAATTGGATTAATATGTTATCTCTTCAAAGCCACTGTAGTTGCTCGTCGAATCAACCTGCAGCCCAGCGTGCACGTACTCGTAGTATTCATTTACATTGACCATCCAATTATACTTCAAGCATAATATTATAATTATATTGAACATTGAACATATCATACATCGAACGTTGAATACATTATATTAGAACATAATATATTATAATTCGATGACACTGACTCACAGGCTCCGCTCACAGGCACCGCGAGGCTCTCGGAATCGTTACCGGCGATAAGCCGTTTTCATTGGTCCGCACGATAACCGAGTTGAGGAGGGGAAACCCGTTTTTCTCGCATCGCTAAGTCACGTTTTTCAGGAGGACTTTTTGTTAAAAAAATGGGCGGTTTCCAAGTATTGAGCTCGGCAGGTGACTCTGCAGCCTTTGCAGATATTTATGAGTTTTACGATCATCAGTTCATCAGAAGACCAAAAATGATTCACAACTGCGGATTCACTAAGTAAGCTTTCTCAGTTCCAGTCACTCTTCCTCTCAGAACAAGGAGTTACATCATCGGTCCGCCTCGTAGGATTAGGCTGCTCTAGAAATGAACTGAAACGGACATTTACTATGATTGGATGGTTTAGGTTGATTGGCGGATTTTGAACGCCGAAAACATTTGTCTTGAAGAAATGAATAATACCTAATATATCCGCCATTCAGTAATATTCTCAACCACTTGCTACCATTTAATATTGGCGCCTACTAGCGTTCCCGTTGGTCGTCTCGAAGGCCTATTCATTCTTGTCTCTGCCTCAGCGTGTAGTTGCTTCGCTCTAACGAAAGTTCCCTTGTAATATTTTAATAACGTTTTAAAAAACCCTAAGCGTCAGTCTGTTTAAATTGAACATTAATTTTGGCACAGCTACTTTCAAAATTGGCAGCATTTCCCTACCAACAACCCTCTTCCTGAGCATCTTCGCTCGGCGCCGGGAAGTCTGCACAGTAGCTGCAAATCGTCAAGTCCTGGTCCGTATTTCCAAATGTTGCCAATCAATGCTGAATTTGTATGGGGTTATTTAGTAACACCAGTAATACCTGCCTATCAAGTTTCTGCCATATCTCAATTTGTAATACGTTTCCCTCTCTACCTACCACGTTTCTATAACCCAAAATTTATGGAGTATTACTAGATACCTACAACTAATAATAAAAATAATGACATGAAATAAAGAGTGGGTTGGCAGTATAGTTTCCTCAAATTTTACTGAGATGGCGCAGGTATCAAAAAAGATTTCTACTGCAGCTGGAGCTATGATATGTTCTTAAATAAGATTTCAAATTTGCTCATGCGCTGAGCCTATTGCTGCTATCACTGAATTGTTCATAGATCTGATCCTATCCTTTCTGTTTCCAGTTTTTTGATTTTTATATTATTATTTGATGACAAACCAAATCGATAATGTGTTTTGGTGTTATCTGATACCATATGGCATTATTTGATGCCAAATCAAATCGACACTTATTTTGTTTTGGTATTATTATTTGATAATACCAAATGCCAGTGGTGGGAAATGGAATCGGAATGTCGGCAAAAATTCTCACTAGGAGGTGAAACAATACAAATGAAACAAATAAAAGAAATAAATCAATAAAATTCCTGGAAATGTCTGCCCCTATTTTTCATCCCTTAGAGATGACTGACGCCGAGCTTCGCAGACCAACTAGACCACCAAACATACCACACATACCAAACACCACATACCAAATTTCATTAATTTTGGTTCAGGGAGACTAAGAAAAGTGCTAAGTACGGCGTACGGCGGAAGGATAGAAATGTTGTTATTCAGTTTTCGGATTCTACGTACCTTGAAACGGAAACCCGGAAACCATCAAATTTTGAGGGGGGGTCTTTCTTTTTGGTTTATTATTTTCAATAATGAATCATTGGAATCGAGCATGAAAAAAAAAAAATGCTATTTTATGCTCGATTCCAAAGGTTCATTATTGAAAATAATGAACCAAAATGAGGCTTGGCAGTGGTGCACGATTTGCATGAAAATGCTTCGAGTCCACTTATGGCGCCACTGAAGAGTATGAAACTGGGTTGAACCGATTGATCTGCTCTTGGAAGGTTCAACTTCAACCAAACAGACCGTTGATGTGAACGGTTTACAGAAAGAACCGCCCTGTTGTGGTACCGTTGGGTTGTCACCTTCCCTTTCCCAGACCCTGAAAAATAATTTACTGTTGAACGAGAGTAGGCGCCTTCGTATATTATGAGACCAACACAAAGAGGGGGCGGCGTTTCTCAAGAAGAAGCCTCTGAATGTCGAGGCGTGTCAGTCGGTTTTACCTGCACATAACTTGCCTTGATTCTCGGAGATGACCACACAATCGCATTTGGAAGTGAAATCTTCGACAATCAGCCTGTAGCCCACATACCTGCAACGTGGGTTCTTGAACTGGCCAAACCGGCCCGTCATTTTCTCACCCCAGCACCTACCACTGGTCGGCATTCTGTACCTTCTACTGGAATTTTCTTTAGAAAGAAGGATTTGAGGCAGAATTTTGAGTGCATTTTGAAGGTAATCACGGTAATCCTAACTTCACTACTCCGAACACACCAGTAATCAGAACTGCCATTTAAGAAAGAAAATTAAAGGGAAAATTTCTTTTAAATTTCGTCAAACCAATTTTTTATAAAATATATTTTTATGTAAATTAAACGAACAAAAATACGTAAACAAAAAAGATAGCTCCTTCTAAAAAAAATTTGTTTTTTTTTAGAAAAGTCAGAGGAAATGGATAAAATAGAAAAAAAGAGAGAGAGAAAGAAGGAAATTCTATGAAAAAGACGCAAATGCACAAATGGGTTTCCAGGAATTGTGCCGTTTGATCTCTTACCCTTCATTACATACTCGTATTTACCTCATTACTCAGAAGTCTCGGCAAGGGGTTTTTATTTTTTTATTTGATCTCTCTTTTTTAATTGAGCTCTCTCTGTCTTCTACTAGAGTGTTGAAATTTTGTATGAAGGCTCAGTTTGGAATCTAGTTGGCTGAAGATCCTCGCCTTCAGGATGGGTAGTTTACAGGGAGGGTGTAATACGAAAAAATGTATAACTCTACATTTTTCTCTCTCTGTCTCTTCTACATTTTTTTCTTTGTTGTGTGTGTTGCTGGGCGACCTATCGACTTGAAATTTGAACCACAGCTTCCTCAGGATAGTCTCATACGAATTCTAGAATAAGAATTTTAGTTGCTCGTCAGATCAGCCGAGTGCCCTGTACAGATAACTTTGTTGCTGTTCGACCTATCGACTTGAAATTTGAACCACAGCTTCCTCAGGATAGTCTCATTCGAATTCTAGAATAAGAGTTTTAGGTGCTCGTCAGATCAGCCGAGTGCCCTGTACAGATAACTTTCGACCTATCGACTTGAAATTTGAACCACATCTTCCTCAGGATAGTCTCATACGAATTCTAGAATAAGAATTTTAGGTGCTCGTCAGCTCAGCCGAGTGCCCTGTACAGATAACTTTGTTGCTGTTCGACCTATCGACTTGAAATTTGAACCACAGCTTCCTCAGGATAGTCTCATACAAATTCTAGAATAAGAATTTTAGGTGCTCGTCAGCTCAGCCGAGTGCCCTGTACAGATAACTTTGTTGCTGTTCGACCTATCGACTTGAAATTTGAACCACAGCTTCCTCAGGATAGTCTCATACGAATTCTAGAATAAGAATTTTAGGTGCTCGTCAGCTCAGCCGAGTGCCCTGTACAGATAACTTTGTTGCTGTTCGACCTATCGACTTGAAATTTGAACCAATGCTTCCTCAGGATAGTCTCATACGAATTCTAGAATAAGAATTTTAGGTGCTCGTCAGCTCAGCCGAGTGCCCTGTACAGATAACTTTGTTGCTGTTAGACCTATCGACTTGAAAGTTGAACCACAGCTTCCTCAGGATGGTCTCATACAATTTCTAGAATACGAATTGTAGGTGCTCGTCAGATCAGCTGAGTGCCCTGTACAGATAACTTTGTTGCTGTTCGACCTATCGACTTGAATGTGAATCACAGCTTCCTTAGGATGGTCTCATACGAATATAGCTATCCTACTAGATATTGTTAATTTTTAATATAAAGTATACTTACAGTAAATCATAATTGTTGCAACTGTTGCCATAATACAGTTGCCAGAAAACAATAATAGAATTATTATAATCGAATTCTGATAGAAAGTTATTATAGAATTTGCTGTATATTGAATAATCGTTACAAATGAAAATTATTTAAAAAAGTCAGTTAAGGTATGCTAGGAGTTTTTCAGTAGTTGAAGCAACTAGTTCGAATTAATTTCACTGTATTAGATTATAGAATTACTAAATTGACATTCTGCCAGGTACATAAGCTCCAATATTACCTACCTAAATTTCGATCAGTCCATACGTGCAACTTGTTAATCCGATTTTGTATTTTTCAATTAACAACAGTATTGATAGAAAAATCTCATTTTCCCTCATTTCTCAAAAACCCGTCGGAGAAAACTCTCTCTCTTTTGAAAGGTTTTCTTTGCCGATTACCAATGCAATATGGACTTAAACAACCAGTCTCAGAGCTCATGTAAGGATGAAATTTTGACAAACTGTTACTACTCCGTTTTCAGCTGCAGGTCCGTCTAATTATTGTTGCTGTAACTAGTTATCTGCAGTACAACTCAAGTGCCTGCAGATTTGTTTGTTAGCAGTGTGAGTAAGCAAACCTCAAGTGCCACAATGCTCGTCGGCTCAACTTTTCAAACTGCTTAACTGACAAAAAATAGGTAGGACAAATTTTTGTTTAAAAAAAATTTCCTGCGCATTCATTTTCGATATAGACCTAGCGAGAATATACCTAGCGTATGAAACCTTCCCAAATAATTGATGAAGTTTAAATACGAACACCACGTTGATGAGTATCCAATTAATTTGTCATCCAATTAATTTGTCATTTGCCCGAACATTGAAGCACCATTGAATATTTTTATCATTCGATATTGATATTTTATTATCACACATGTAAATCATCAAAATAAATAGGTAATGAAATAGTAACAAAATAATAAAATAAGTAGGTATAGAAATCAAATTATATTTTTTATAATTTACAGATGATCGATATTATTTTGGTCGTCCAAGAGCACACTCATCCCCGTTTCTTGGTGGGTATCTAATTATCGAGCTAATCTGCCTTCTTCCATCATCTCAAATACAGAGACTATGGGGACTGACTATCCGTCCTTATCGTCGAGTGGAGCATGCGAAGTATTATATTCCCACGGAGTTCACCCGCCTCTCGGATAATTCCCTAGCGATATAATAGGCCAGGACTTTGCGAAGTGCAGACATCAGCTGTTTTCTGTGACAACAACGATCAGTGATTTTATCGACCAATATTCGTATACTTATGTAGGTAACGAGTAGAAGACTACATTAACTGATATGCCATTCATTTCATTATGTTCAACATGCGAACTCCTGAAATCAACCAAGAACAGCTACAGGAAAGAGTGGCAAAATAATGGTTTAAAATTTGGCTCCTAACATTTCCAAGGGAACAGCACACGGTGGAAAGGAGGGAATGTCACTTTTTTCTTTACGTAAATGAGTCTGAAGTTCCGTGACGACATCTGTTATCACCGCAGTTACCTTGGATGTTCCTCAATTGCATTTTAATATTTTTTTCAATAAAAAAAAATAAATATATTCTTGTTTTGATGGAAACTAATGCGAAAACATGGATTTATTTACAGAAAACTATAAACTTCAGCTTCAGCTTCTTGTCTTCATCCGCCACTTTTACTCGTTCCTTTTAGTTGTAAGTAGTTTTTCTTCTTTTTTGTTGTTGTTTCTTTTTCTTTTTTTGTGTCACTCGTTGAACACTAAAACAGGTCTGGGTAAGGTAACAGAAGGAGAACCTTCTTAAAATGTTGTCATCCAAACATTTCTCTTCAATTCAATTTTCTCAAGAATTTTCAATTCTTCAATTTCCCTGTTTTTTTTCCGACCCGTTTCCGACCCTCTCCTTTCTTCCTCTTTAGCACTGACCTTCCTCCTTTTTCTACCTGTAAATTTTAGTTTTCATCTATTTCAAGCCTTCGCTTTTTTTTACTAGATATTATGAAACTAGGTCTATTGGCGACACTGATACCAAACTTGACTCATTTTAAAAAAAGTGACATTCGCCCTTTTTTAAGCCTCTTCGAGAAGAATGTGTATTGTTTCATATTGCGTGCATCTATATTATATGAATTTAATTAGCCGTTCATTAAGACAGTTCCAAACGACCCTCTACATTCGGGATCAAAGTGCCTACACGTTTTTTCCAAAAGACTCGTGAATATTAAATTAACGACGTATATTACGACAGAAATCATTGGAGTAACTTGCAGCATCTTGGTGGATTCTGCGTAGGAACAACTATAATAGAAACTAGCAAGTAATATTCTAATTTTAATATTCTTCTTCTTCTTCTAGTGCCGTCTCCGTTATCGAAGGTTGGCGATCACTTCAGCAAACTTCTCTCTGTCTTGAGCAAGGTGGAATAAATCAGCTGCTCGGTCAATACCCGTCCAGTTCCTAATATTAGATAACCACGATGCTCGTCTTCTACCAACACCCCTTTTTCCGCTGATCTTGCCCATCATAATGGTATGCAAGAGGCCATACTTGGTTCCCCTCATGACATGCCCCAAGTAACCCACTTTTCTTCTCTTGATAGCGGTCAAAAGCTCCCGAGATATTGAATTGTGCTCCAGAATGTAGTCATTGCGCATTCGAGCGGTCCATGGGATCCGTAGCATTCGACGAAATAACCACATTTCAAATGCTTCCAGCCGGTTAACGTCCGCTGCCTTCAATGTCCATGACTCTATTCCATACAGCAATATCGACCAAATGTAACATTTGACGATGCGCCAGCGCAAAGGAAAACTGATCTCCCGACTACAAACAATGGTTCTCATGTTATTGAACGCACCTCGTGCTATCTCAATGCGGCTTCTGATCTCTCCCTCCAAAGACCATGTCTCTGAAACCCATTGACCTAGGTACTTGAACCGGGCCACCTGCCCAATCTGCTGATTGTCAACCGACAATTGTACAGCCACCCGTCCGGTCTTGCTAATCACCATGGACTTTGTCTTTGCAACATTTATGGAAAGACCATATTCTTTGCCCGCCGTGGAGACGCTATCCAATAGAGCTTGCAGTTCTAACTCAGATCGGGCTAGGAGAACTGTGTCATCTGCATACCTTAAGTTGGAAATATGTACTCCGTTCACTGGAATACCCATATCAGAATCCTCCAGAGCTTCTTTGAAAACCTGTTCTGAATAAATATTAAAAAGAAGCGGTGACAGCGTACATCCCTGTCTCACACCCTTGGCCACACCGACTCGCTCAGAGAGAGATCCACCAATACGCACCTGGGCAGTTTGCCCCCAATAGAGGTTCCGTATCAGCCGTATGTCCTTATAATCCAAACCAACGTTCTCCAAGATCTGGATAAGCTTCCCATGCTTCACATTATCAAAAGCTTTTTCGAAGTCAATAAAACATGCATAGACTGTACATTGCTGGTCCAAACATTTCTGTACTAGGACTTGCATTGCGAAAAGGGCTTCCCGTGTTCCAAACGCGCTTCGAAAACCAAACTGGGAATCACTGACTTCGGCTTCTACTTTCCTCCACAAACGGTAGTGCAAAACACGCAGAAGAATTTTCAATGCATGGCTCATTAAACTTATTGTCCTATGATCACTGCATTTCTTTGCATTGGGCTTCTTAGGCAAAGTTACAAACACAGAATTCAGCCACTCTACAGGCAGATCACCACTATTGTAGATACGATTATAAAACTCAGTGAGCCTTGCAATGCTATCGTCATTCATGAGCTTCAACATCTCTACACTAACTTCATCCTGGCCAACAGCTTTTCCTGTCTTGGCAGTTTTAATCGCGTGATGCACTTCTTCCTCCAAAATTGGGGGGCCCTCCATTTCCTCACGGGAAATCAAGTCATACACCTGCCGATCATCGCCAAACAAATCCGCCACATAATTCTCCCAGACACGACATTTATCCTCTTGAGAAACCGCAACTTTCCCGCTTTCATCCATTATGACTGATGGGTAATTCTTCCTGCCCGTGAATGTTAACTCACGGATCTTCTTATGCATATTAAAGTCATCATGGATACTGCTCAAAAACTCGATTTCATCACACTGTGCCATTAACCACTTGATCCTCGCCTGCCGAGCTAGTGCTCGGATTCTTCTGTGCAACGCCTCATACTCACTCATACCACCATTTTAATATTATTCAGCTCAATCTAAGACCGTTATTGTATGGGGTCGCAAATTTTTTTTTTTCAACTTGTTTGGTTTTCGGCTTACTACACGATCTTGCTGTACGATTTTAAAAAATTGATACGACAAGCAAATAAGTAATAAACAATAAATTGAAGCGCTGCGTTTTATCTTATAGGCTTGAGCTGACGTCTTCCTCAGAAATCCAAAATATGTTGCCCACAATATGCGTATCAAGCTTTCAAGGGTTGCCCTTAAAAATGATTGCAGTTTAAATCGAAGCTTCAATAATAAATACCTTTCAGCCATTAATGGCTCATATCAGTATCACCGGTTGTTATCGAACGGTCTAATCCATTTACCAGTCTTTCTATAGGGAAATCCAAACGTTAACTGAGGTTATTTTTGTGTCAACAACTGGTGAGCACCCGTACCAGCTCATTTCAACACCGCAGGAATTTGACTAATGAATTTTCAATCCCCCCTCGCAACCTCCCGCAAGCGGACTTAATTGGGAGTTAACAGAATAGAGAAACCCGAATTCATTTCAAATACCCACCGTCACGATACGGATCGCCGGTAATCACGCAGTGGACGATATTTGGATACGAATTTATTATTAGCGTTTGAGAGAGGATGTTTCGCTAACGGAGGAGGTTCGTCGAGGCGTTGAATAATTTATCTGTGGATAACGCGGCTGAACACGGCGCAACCGTCACCCTCCGACTGTTTCAACTATGTGAAAAATCGACTGATTCAATAACGACGTTGGCGAAGTGAGGAAGCGCGTGTAATATTTAATATGACGATCGCGTGGAAAATGGATACCCGAGTGTGACTGTCAAAGGGTAGCGGGGGGTCTGGAAAACACGGACAAATTATGCAAATTGATGGTAGCCTCCTGCTGAAAATCAGGGGTGAAGCAAGTAAATCGGAATTTGCATTGGAAGTTCGCGAATGATTCAAAATTATTCGCCGGCCTTTTGTAGGTCGTCTTGGATGTGAATTGATTTGAATGATATTCTGTACAAGCTGACGTTGTACCTAATCAATAAGCTGATCTTCTTTGGACAAATCCGACAGCAAATTTCATTACTCATTAGATCACCACCAAACCAAACTTATCCAAGTGAACTGCCTTAAAAACCCTATGAGAACAAATCCACTCATGGATACACTCTGGGTGAAGTATCCATGCAGACATGAAGGAGAAATACGCCTACTTATTGCAGTAGTAAAACACTGCAATGTATGCTAGATCGAAATAGAATTGAACGTTAATAGTTATACTTTGTAAGGCTTATCAATTTGTATTGTTTATACTTTGTTTTTTCATTAAGAAGTATTATTTCATTTGAATACGAAATAAAATAGATAAGGAAAGTATTCTCGGACAGTCTGGTAGTACGTACTCTAGAACTTCCTGGTGTGGAATGGGCAAAATCCTTCGAATGGTAGAATTCCTCGTGTCTGGTGATCTGATAGAGAGTATTTCCGTCACCTACATAAAAATGTATTCTAAGACGGCTGAAGTTGAAGGCTGTTCATACTCAAGAACTTCTTAGTGAGGAATGGTCGAATTCCTTCGAATGGTCCAATTCCTCAGGTCTGGTGATCTGATAGAGAGCATTTCCCTCACTTACATAGAGTTGTATTCTAGGACAGTCTGACTGTTCATACTCTAGAACTTCTTAGTGTGGAATGGTCAAATCCCGTCGATTCGACCATTCCAATTCCTCGAATGGTCCAATTCCTCTGGTCTGGTGATCTGATAGAGAGCATTTCCCTCACTTACATAGAGTTGTATTCTAGGACAGTCTGGTTGTTCATACTATAGAACTTCTTGGAGTCGACTGGTCGGATTCCTCGCGTCTGGTGATCTGATAGAGAGCATTTCCCTCGCCTACATAAAGTTGTATTCTAGGACAGTCTGACTGTTCATACTCTAGAACTTCTTAGTGTGGAATGGTCAAATCCCGTCGATTCGACCATTCCAATTCCTCGAATGGTCCAATTCCTCTGGTCTGGTGATCTGATAGAGAGCATTTCCCTCACTTACATAGAGTTGTATTCTAGGACAGTCTGGTTGTTCATACTATAGGTAGAACTTCTTGGTGTCGACTGGTCGGATTCCTCGCGTCTGGTGATCTGATAGAGAGCATTTCCCTCACCTACATAAAGTTGTATTCTAGGACAGTCTGACTGTTCATACTCTAGAACTTCTTAGTGTGGAATGGTCGAATTCCTCGTGTCTGGTGACCTGATAGAGAGCATTTCCGTCACCTAGATAACTTTGTATTCTAGGACAGTCTGGTTGTTCATACTCTAGAACTTCTTAGTGTGGAATGGTCGAATTCCTCGTGTCTGGTGACCTGATAGAGAGCATTTCCGTCACCTAGATAACTTTGTATTCTAGGACAGTCTGGTTGTTCATACTCTAGAACTTCTTAGTGTGGAATGGTCGAATTCCTTGTGTCTGGTGATCTGATAGAGAGCATAACTTAAATCACTCGCGGTGGAATAGTGGAAATCCATAGCAAAAAAACTACAGGATAAAAATAAAATTGTCCATTTCCACGTACAATAGCAAACTTTGGACCGGTTTCGGTTGTTACACCATCGTCAGTACACTATAGAACTCTATAGTGTACTGACGATGGTGTAACAACGGAAACCGATCTACAGTTTGCTATAGTACGAGGAAATAGACTATTTTATTTTTATCCTGTAATTTTTTTTAGAGAGCATTTCCGTCACCTAGATAACTTTGTATTCTAGGACAGTCTGGTTGTTCATACTCTAGAACTTCTTAGTGTGGAATGGTCGAATTCCTTGTGTCTGGTGATCTGATAGAGAGCATTTCCGTCACCTAGATAACTTTGTATTCTAGGACAGCCTGGTTGTTCATACTCTAGAACTTCTTGGTGTGGAATGGTCGAATTCCTCGTGTCTGGTGATCTGATAGAGAGCATTTCCGTCACCTAGATAACTTCGTATTCTAGGAAAGTCTGGTTTTTCATATTCTAGCACTTCTTGGTGTGGAATGGTCGAATTCCTTCGACTGGTCGAATTCCTCGTGTCTGGTGACCTGATAGAGAGCATTTCCGTCACCTAGATAACTTTGTATTCTAGGACAGTCTGGTGTTCATACTCTAGAACTTCTTGGTGTGGAATGGTCGAATTCCTCGTGTCTGGTGATCTGATAGAGAGCATTTCCGTCACCTAGATAACTTTGTATTCTAGGACAGTCTGGTGTTCATACTCTAGAACTTCTTGGTGTGGAATGGTCGAATTCCTCGTGTCTGGTGATCTGATAGAGAGCATTTCCGTCACCTAGATAACTTTGTATTCTAGGACAGTCTGGTTGTTCATACTCTAGAACTTCCTGGTGTGGAATGGTCCAATTCCTCGTGTCTGGTGATCTGATAGAGAGCATTTCCGTCACCTAGATAACTTTGTATTCTAGGACAGTCTGGTTGTTCATACTCTAGAACTTCTTGGTGTGGAATGGTCGAATTCCTCGTGTCTGGTGATCTGATAGAGAGCATTTCCGTCACCTAGATAACTTTGTATTCTAGGACAGTCTGGTTGTTCATACTCTAGAACTTCTTGGTGTCGAATGGTTCACGATTCCTGGATTAAGTATGGAATTCCTTCCTCCCTGAGTTCCGAGTGAACTTTTGAAGGATCGAGCCCCGCGTTCCAGATCAGTTCCTCCTCGCCTGCCCTGAACTCAGGAATTCCTCGCACTTGAAGGGAAAAAGCTCCGGGCGAAGTTATACCGGTGGATGTGGACGTGGAGGGGAAAAGAAGATTCCTGGCCTTGTTGAAGGCGGACGGTTGACTTTCAAGCTCGGGAACCACGTGGTCCGCGAAGAAACCGTCGGCCGTGTGGAACCCTGGCGGTGGCTGACCCACTTAGCGCCCCCAGACGCTCAGGGTCGCTGAACTCGGAGGAATTCAGATGGGGAAGGCCCTTTTCCCCAGTCGACGCTCAAACGTAATTGGTGAAGTGAAATTGCCCTCACACAAAAACCCTCAACAAATTCGCCATTTCAGCGCAGCTAACATACCACCCACTTGCAACCAAATGCGAATGAAATTACGAGTCCCAAGCCAAATTTAATGGTTTTCCACTCAAATTCTACCTCTTCCTGGTCAAACTCAAGGTTTGGCTGTTCAAAATCCACCATTTCCTTGTCGAATTCTTGGGTTTTCTAGTCTGTATCGAAGTTTTCCTCGTCAGAGTGAACCGGTGAAAATGTCAACAATACACGTCACAAATCAGCTGTTCGAGATATTCACAATCAGTGGTTTGGTTATCCGCTTAATCACTACCTATCAATGTGTTTTAAAGATTGGTCAACCGTCATTTAGACCTGTTCTGTAATAACGTTCCAAGTACACTAGGTAAAGCAAAAAATCATTTCGATCATTTATCTATTATAATCTATTCGTTGCAATCTATTCTAGGGGGCTATGGAAATATAAAACCATCCGGGTCAATTTCTGAATTTGAAAAATTGAAAAACACTTGCTCCAATTCCCAAACCGTATCTACTTGGACGGTTACTGCACAACGCGACTGACCAATAGTCGTGAACTACTAGTATTTTGACTTGGTCTGTTGTTGCAAGCCCAAATTTTACTGTAATCTAGTTATATTACGTATAGTAGTGGGCCCTAGTCACAATAAATTATACTGTGACTAGGACCCAATACAATAAATACTATTAATTATTGCATAACGAGTTTTAAAAAGTGACTAGGTTATGCATAATCATGCAATAACAGGTTTTCAACCGTTTTACAGACATAGGCCCTAATTTTCGGAATATTATCTACTGTATTATGTGATGAAGGATTACCTATCCCCAGAAACCGAATCTGAAGCTAACTCAATTTGGCCAAAACATGGTCCAAATATCATACTTACAGACCCCGCCAAACATTGCCAGTTGCTTTGTTGCGTTTGAAAAAAAACTCGAATTTGAATTTTTTTTTAAAATTTTATTTTTCATTGTTTTCCCATAATGCGCAAATAAAATAAAATACAGCTCTGGAAAAATAAAAAAGATAGTTGAACACTTCATTTACGCGCAAAAATTAATCCCCCTATGTGGGCATAGCCCGTGGTAGGGAGAAGAATCTTATCCCCAGACAAAAGAAGTTATAATATTATACCAGAGACACAATGAACTTTCAATAAACAGATGATACAAAAATAATCCCGCCTATTTGAAGATAAACATAATTTATAATAAAACATAATTTAATATTATCTTCTCAAATTACATTGTACGATTATTAATGTAATCTCTCGAAGTGGTCTTATAAACAAACACGTACAAAATGAACGAAATGGACATGAATATAAGATTAAAAAGTAAATCAGGTATACTGGACTTGTGATGTTTTTATACTCAACAAAATTCAAGTGAAAACACAAGCTTCTGAACAAGTTATGTGTAATTTATTGTAAAACATCTGAAACACAATGGGGTTGTCTATAAAACGTTCTAATTACAAATTATCATTATTTTACTTTAAAAATTCCACATAAAAAGGATTCAGTTCGAAAAAGGTTGAATTCACTTTCAATCATTTTGGATTAAATTTGGGAAATGTTGAATACAAGTTTGAAAATGTTAATTGAATTTGGAAAAAATGTTGAATTTTATTTGGAAAATGCTGGATTAAATTTGGAAAATGTTGGATTCAATTCGAAAGATGTTGAATTCAATTTCAAAAAATTTGGAATAAATTGGGGAAATGTTGAACACAGCTTCAAAAATGTTAATTAAATTTGGGGAAAATGTTGAATTTTATTAGGAAAATGCTGGATTAAATTTGGAAAATGTTGGGTTCAGTTCGAAAGATGTTGACTACAATTTCAAAAAATTTGGAATAAATTGGGGAAATGTTGAACACAGATTCAAAAATGTTAATTAAATTTGGAAAAAGGCGGAATTTTATTTGGAAAATTTTGGATTAAATTTGGAAAAGTTTTCAGGGGTAGTCAGAATGCTCTGAAATGGAACAGAAACAATTTGTCGTAAATTAGGTTATGTATTTTACTAACAATTTTGGAATCAATGACAATTATAGCGTTTTTGGTGGAAAATTCACTGAAATAAGAAGGAATTGGTATGGAAAACACGCGAGAGTGTGTTCCAGTTCCAGTGGAATGTGCATCCGGCATTCCCAGAGTCGAGCCGTCCGGGCAGTCTGGGCCGGCCGACTGTCCCGTAACGACCTCAAAGTAAACGACGGGACATAAACGACGGGAAATAACGACGACCCCCCCCCCCCCCCCTCGCCAGGCGGTTAGTATCGTCCAAAACGACGTCGTCAAGTTTCTTGGGGGGCTCAGAAAGACAGATGGTGCCAGCGACGGGGCGGGTGGGTCGGTGGGGCGTCGGGCGGAGAGGGGAAATCATTCACAAACTCCCCGTCCCCGGGCGGCTTCCCCGCTCCGGCGCCGCGCCCCCCACCACCGTCCCGCCGGCCTCCCACCGCTCCCGCCTTCCCCTCCGCGGTGGAGGGGGGTCACCGTGGGGAAGGCCCCCCCTTTAGTTCACCATCTTCCTTCAGTCGTCTCGCTTCGTACCTTCCGTGAAGTTCTCTTCCGCTCTCCCCAAGTTCCAAAAAAAAAAACCTTTTCATCCAAAAATTTTTCTTTTTCAACTCAAAATCCATTCATTTTATTTTTTATCTCCAAAACTTATTTTTTCCCCCCCAACAACACAAATACAAAACTGGCTTTCTCAGTGATCTAACAGAGTGTTTTTTAATCGTCTGAGATCATTGTGAAAGCTGATTTTGTTCGAAAATTCGTCATTGGTGATTTTTTCCTGCAAGAAGTGCTTCATTACAACGCAGAACAACGGAATTTCGACCCTTCAATTCGGTTCCTCCGAAGAACGCTGGTGTTGGATTTGGTGACGCGGACTGTTCAAGACATCAAAAGTGTGTTTGAATTTTGTTATAAAACCCACCACTTTTCCCCGTAGATAACAACTACCTGTTCTGTTTTGGCTTTCGATGTTTTTTTTTTCATTATTCTAATACTCTTTCAACTACTGGGCATTGCGTTGGTTTTCCTTGGTCGGTTTTCGGTTGGTTGGTTTTCGTTGCTTTTCTACCGCTTTTTGTTGATTGTGAATTTTTTTCGGTGTTTGTTCATTTATTTTATTTTATTTTTATTTTTTTCAAGAAAAATCGCGGCACCACGTTTTTCTCCCCTCGTGAGTTCCCCTCTTACGCACGCGGTCGGGCTTCGTCGGAGAAAAAATGCCGGAAACACGTGTTTCCGCGAAGTACGTGTTTCTCATTCTTTTCTTTTTTCTTACCCAAATTCTCGGTTTTCGGGGGGTGGGGGGAGAGAAAAATTCTTTCAGATTCTCAAGGATGTCGGCGAGAGGGGGTGGGGTGCAAAAGTGGCACCTTTTGTGAGCCCCTCGCCCGTCGACCGCGGCGGGTCCCCTCTCGCTTCGTACACTTCTGAGGTTAGACCCCCTCCCCCGTCCCCCTTCGCCTATCGTCTTTGCCCAAATCGGATTTTGCACGTTTTCGCTGCGTGTTGTGAGGGACCGTTTGAGTGGGGGAGGCGGGGAGTATCTCTTTTTTCTCTCCCCCCCCCCATCCATTCTTCCCCCGTTTCTCCTTAATCGTACGTTTTTGTACATCTTTCCGTACTGCATTCCTGAAGTTTGCCCTCAATCGCTTCGGTTTTCTCTCCAGCTTGACCTCCTTTTCTCTTGCCTCGTTTCTCTCTGTAGTACATTTTGTACTTACCGTACTACGCATTTTGACGTTGCTCCTTCCTTTCCGTCACTTCCCCCATATTAAGCTGACGTATTTCCGTCCACTCGCCTCGTTTCGCACTTATTACTATATAATTCTGCATTTTGTACTTTCTGTACTGTATTTTGAACCTCATGCACAACGCATTCTAACGTTGCTCCTTAATGCACGTCTCCGAAATAAGCCCTCGTGTTTCCGTCTCCACTCGCCTCGTTTCGCACTTCTTACTATATAATTCTGCATTTTGTACTTTCTGTACTGTACTGTATTTGGAACTTTATGCACAACGCATTCTAACGTTGCTCCTTTATGCACGCCACCCATCTCCCAAATAAGCCCTCGTGTTTCCGTCTCCACTCGCCTCGTTTCGCACTTCTTTCTATATAATTCTATAGTTCGTACTTTCTGTACTGTACTTTATTTGGAAATTTATATACATCGCATTCTAACGTTTATCCTTTCTGTACGTCACCCATCTCCGAAATAAGCTCTCCTGTTTCCGTCTCCACTTGCCTCGTTTCGCACTTCTTTCTGTATAATTCTGTATACTACGCAACCCCCAGTTTTCCATTACGTCACATTCTAAGCTGTTTTTGTCTTGCAAGTTCGCCTTGCCCTTCCGTACCGCATATTCATCCTCGCTTAGTACAACTTTTTGTACTTCTTTCTGTACTACAGAACTCCGTAGTACCCCTTGATCTTAGCTAGTGTTGACCTCATCCCTCCGTACTTTCAAACATTTCTCCTCGTAGTACGTTTTGTACTTACCTTACTACGCATTTTGACGTCGCTCCTTTCTTTACGTCACTTCCTCATAATAAGCTCACGTTTCCGACGCCTCGCTTCGCACTTTTTTCTGTACTACGCGATCCCCCGTTTGTCCTTCAGTACGTCACATTCTAAGCTCTTTTTCAGTTCGCCTTGCCCTTCCGCTCTTTTATCTAGCGATTGCTGGCTGCATCCCTCCGTACTCTCGCATTTCTCCTTGTAGTACGTTTTCTATTTCTTGTCCTCTAAGTATTGCCCTTTTCTCGTCTAATTCACTCACCGTAGTACGTTTCGTGCTTTATTCTGTACTAACATCCAGAAGGCTGATGTAGAGTGTAAACTTATTTGTACTTGCCACGTTGTTCTCCTACTTACAGTACTGTTTCTCCTCTCACGTTTTGACGTCTTCACCGAACTTTTCTTCTGTACTAAAAGCCTTGTTTACGCAGATTCCTCTTGCCCACTACCCACTCTGTCGCATTCATTCTGAACTACACATTTCGCCCCATCTGTTACGACGTCTCTTATTGGTTTATTATTCTGTGAATAATACACCTGTGTATTCGCTCAGCAAATTTTCGAACACCCCCTAAAAATCCTTGAGTTTACGTTTCAAGTTGCTTAGATTCCAAAAATATGCTATATCCGTACGCCGATTCATCCATATCTACCTTAAATTTTGGTCTAAAAATTCATTCTTTCGCTCACAGGCTCCATTTGAGCCCCAGTTGTGTCCCGAAACTTTGCAGCCCGATCGTAATATACCCAAGGGTGTATGGGTGTAAAAATAAGGTTTTTTGGTATTTTAGTGAATATGAGCTTGTGAGGTATCGTTTTCCATGTTTTTTAGGACGAGGAGACAGAATAATATGAAGTCGATTTTGATCAGAGTGGAAAATTGATGTTTTAACGAAGTTTCAACCTTAAATTTAACGTAAATTTTGGTCTAAAGTTGTCGCTTTCGCACACTCTTGTGTTCCTCCCTACCCGTACTTGGATTTTTACTCAGCGATAACGTATGTATTTTTAATGAACATTAAATCGACTTACCTTCATGAGATGAAAAACAAAAAAACAAAACAAAAACAGTCAAAATGAACGATGAATATAACTTAAATCACTTGCGGCGGAGTAGTGGAAATCCATAGCAAAAAACTACAGGATAAAAATATAAATAGTCCATTTCCACGTAAAATAACAAACTGTAGACCGGTTTCAGTTGTTTCGCCATCATCAGTGCACGATAGAAGATTCTGTCGTGTACTGATGATGGTGTAACAACCGAAACCGGTCTACGGTTCGTTAGCTTACGTGGAAATAGACTATTTCTATTTTTATCCTGTAGTTTTTTGAACGATGAACGATCAAAATTACCAATGTGGTTAGCGGATGACCGAAGGATTATAACACAATTCACTGTCACCATCAAAAAAGAGACCTAATCTTTTTCAAACAAGACTCCTCACTAGGTGTCTCTTGAAAGTGATGGAAAATGCCAATATGGCCACCGACTTTCTCTTTTTTGGGAAGTTGTTGAATAACCTTGTCATGGATCCTATAAAAAGCTCTTTTTGCCAAAAGAGATACCTAGTTGAACCGAAAAGAGATCTCTTTTAGTCGGTGAATGGGCTCCCTGAGCTCACGTCGAGTACTCGGTGTACTGTCTGTACTACTTGAGTATTATTGGTGTGTTCTGTTGTTAGTACTGAGCACTAAATTCGCCCTTAAGCTCATTTGGGTGGCAACAGTTGGTTTTACTTTTGTACTAAATAAGCACGTTTTTCGTGTACTCTAGTGCTAATTATCACGCATTTTCAGGGAAAATTAAGACATTGCACTGGGTCCAAAATTACCAGAACGGAGTTCTGAAAAAATTTTATAGGCAAATCCGTTTCAGAGCATCCTGAATTATCCCTAGATTTTAACAAAACTGCGTGTATATATTTATTTGTGTCAACTCCAGACGATGATGTCTGACCTTGTGTGGATGATGAAAAATTCCAAGTTTCGCCAAAATGATAAGTTCGAAGATGGGCGATTTTCAAAAATAAGGGGGGTCAAAATACGGTAAAAACGGATAAAATCGCGAGCAATTCACGTAAAATCACAAAGTGGTTTGGAAATGCGAATAAAGACTGAAAAATACCATTTCTGTTATTTTTCATACGGAATATAGGTCAGGTCTGCATTTTTGGAGGTCAAAAATTGGTATTTGGGCCAAAATCGCGTAAAATCAATATTGCTGTAACTTTTGAAGTTGATCCTTATTTCATTGTAATTTTAGTCCATCCGTCTGTACCTATTGTAAAACTTTAGTCTGTACTAAAGTTGTACTCCTTTCACTATCTCTTTTCAGTGTTCGATGTAGTACAAATGGGGTTGTTTTCTCTGTGTGTTTCAGCTCGTTTTTGACCACTGTTCATCCTCGATTTGTCTGTACACGTACTATTAGTGATTCTCCTGTCGGTACTAAGCGTTTCGCTCAAGTAGGTGCTGCCCCGTTGGTTCACTTGGTTCGTTTTTGAAAGTCTTTGTTTTTCCCCCGAGCCTCGCCTGGTGGTTGAATGCATCGTTATGTATCCGACATCCTGTCGTTCTTAAAGCTCATTTTCATTTCGATACCTCAAAACGCGAAGGTTTTATTTTTCCAAAAATGTCCCTTGTGAGACGAATGGATCCAACGGCTTCGTGGAAAAGTCCTTTTGAAAGGAGGTTCAGCGCTAGAAGCCCTTAAAAAATCCCACATGAAAGGAAAATCGGTAAGGATTTCCTCTATCAAAAACTCGTTAACGGCATTCAGCGCGTATGGCATTAATTGCAATGGCAAATTAATAGTACATGTCCGAGCAGGTTAACCAGAAAACCCAACAGGGTGGCCGCCAGTGGGAGAAAACCTGGAAAAGTCATGGAATTTCATGCATCGGGAAAAGTCAGGGAATTGTTGTGTTATTTAACATTAAATTGTTATTATCATACTAAATTATGTATTAATATTCTGATAATACTTCAATAATAGAAAAGCATTTTTGAACTGTTACTATTTTTCCCCTAATCGAACAACGGAGTTAGTCCCTTAGTCTAAAAAAAAAGAAATAATTAAGTTCAGACAGCGCTCTGGTGAGGAATCAAATTTTGTTCGAAGTGTCAAAGCATAGCGTTGCTTAAGGTTTTCGTATATTCCCATTAAAACTCAGTACGGTTTTTGTCGGGGAAATACCGATTTGGCGGCCTCCCTGAATAATAATAGCAAGTGGATCGTCCAATAACCTGACCATTTGGGATTCCTGGACGGTTCAAAACCTCTTGGGTTTTTTTATTTTCAGAACTCTATTTTTTGAGCATGGCACCTCGATTTGGATTGGCTTCGTGTCTGTCGTTACGTAGGGGTGTGGCAAACTTCAAAAAAGTATCGATACATTTGAAAGTACCAAAAAGTATCGATAAGATTTTTTGTTGTTGAAAAAGTATCGGTATTTTGAACTATCGATACTTTTGATAAAATTTGAAAAATCCTTTAAATTATTAGGTAGGTAGGTAGATAGGTACCTATTTAAACAAAAATTAATTAATTAAAAATAATGGTGTGACGTGTGACAAAAAAATCCCCGTTCAGTTGGAAGCGTTGGAACCAGTAACAGTTACAAGCAACATTGAAGTCGGTCTTAGCCATCTTTCCGAAAGTTTCCGTAAATCAGGAAATATAAAAAAATAAGAAGTATTTAGTCCATACTCGGAAAATAGCATCGATGATAAATATCGATACTTTCTGTAAATCTTATTGTTGAAGTCCGACACTTGATTTTCACATTCACTTTGAAGCTCTCAAATCATTTTTCTGACCTGTTGAGGAAGAACGTCTCAATTCCGATTTTGACGAAATTGATTCCGATTTTGACGAAATCGGGATTTTCACGTAACTCCCCCCCCCCCCCCCCCCCCCCTTTTTTTACCTGCTCTTTTCGATAGTGAAGTCAAAATGTCAAAATTCGATACTAAAGTGAGGGTAATTCCGACCGCCAAAATAGGAAAATCGGTCATTTTTGAGGGGAAACGCCGCCTCATCTGCGTAATTTTCAGATAAAACGCCTCAACTTCCGTATCAAAGCGACTCAAACCAGTGTTTACCAGTGAAAAATGTTGAGGAGAAACGACTCGAGTCTTCGAAAGATGAGGCGTTTCTCCTTCACAGCGTTGTCTTAATTTGGCTTTAGATATCGGCTGTGGCTGAGGAATTTGATCGAGGTTCTTGAGGCGTTTCTGCTCCCCATGTTTACACAGCTGATCGAGCGTGAGTCATTTTTCACACAAAACGTGAGGCGAAAATCATCTTTTTTTCCAAACCTTCAGCAGGATTATTATTATAAATGATCGTTTGTGGCAAGTTGTACTTTCAGTAGTTGAGTACAGTACTTTCAGGAGTTCATTATGTGCACATTTGTTTGTACATTATTTGTAGGTACAGTTTTGTTCATGGAATTTCGATCCAGTAAGTATGCAAACATTTGTACACATGTCACAGTGGATGATGGAAATTTCTGTCCAATTCGCAATTCCACAAGTTGTGAATTGGGCATGAACCAGAAAGTTCCACTATGATAATTTATTGTGTACATACAATTTTTGCATACTTAATGGATCAAAACTCCATCCACTCTCCCATGAATATAGCGGAATAAACTGCCGAGACGTCGGGAAATTAAACTCTTCCGATTTTTTTAAATCAGCAAGCCTCAACTAACTCCTACATACATACCTGCGTCAAACGTTCATACATAATGTATGTATGTAGGTTTGTCTGTACCGCGCTACAAGCCGCAATTTTGGGTATTTTGACTTGAAATTTTGAGGGTGTACTCCTTAGGCCCCCAGAATTTGAGTTTTTGGTGCCGTCATGGTGTCGGTACGGCGCCGCGTTGGTACCAGCGGTGACATCTGTCAGAAAAACTGTGTGTTTGGTATAGTTTCGCATGTTTTCCAGCGCGCTTAATCGAATGCAACAACTTTCAAAGCTGTATCAGTCATCTACCATAAAACATTACGAAAAATAGTTATTATTGAGCGTGGTACATAGGCAGAATTCGAGGCTATTTTCAAAATTGCGTGAGGCGCCTGGTCAGCCGACTAGTTCAACGTGTGAAGCTTCCTTCTGCTTCCTTTCATTCTCTTCCATTCCGATCCCCTAAATTCACGGAGCCTTTTCCGTCTGTACTAAGCTCATTTTCGTAAACTTCTCAAGTCCACCATGTACGGTACTATAGGAATTTTGCACGTAATTTGCAAAAATCAACCCCTCGACATTCTCACTTGGCTACTCCCATCTATGCACGTTCGTAACAGCTCACGTTACTTTTATTATGGTTTTGTTATTTACCGCGATGAGCGTTTGTTTATTTTATTTATTTATTTATTTTTTTTTTGTGAAAGCCGATTCCATCCTGAGAATTTTTCACGAATTTTTCCTACGATAAGTAGTTTCTATGATTTTAGCAAATTTTCGAGGAAAATGAAGAGCAATGGCTACGAAATATTCAAAACATGAATTTTTGAAATATCTTTTGAATAGGCAAATCCGTTCGGGAGCATCCTGAATTTGTTTATTAATTTATTTATGTGTCACTCCAGACACATAAACCAATCGGATCGGTGGATCTGTCCTTGGGCGCAATATGAAAAACTCCAAATTTCGCCAAAATTGCCGAACAAAAGGGTGAGTTCGAAGATGAGCAATTTTCAAAAATTCTAAGGGGGTCAAAAATGTGTAAACACTGCTAAAATCTCGGACAGTTAATATAAAATCACTGAAAGTGTATGGAAGAGTGGACTAAAGACAGAAAAATACCGTTTCAATTGTTTTTCATTCAGAATACGAGTCAAATTTGGATTTTTTGGGTGTCAAAAATTGGTATTAAGGGCTAAAATCAAGATTAATTTATCTGACGTTATGTGGGATGGTGAATCACGACGGAGGGACTATGTCGATGATGAAAATATTTTTCTCAAAAAAAGAGTGGGATTTGACTTTATAATGGTCCAAAATCTGTTAAAATGGTGGCTAAAATCACGAACAAATTATAAAATTTCAGGAAAATTGATTTCTCGGTATATCATCTTTTTAGACAGTAGCACGAGTATTTCTTTGAAAATTCGCTGTTATAGCCATGCTGCATGACAGGAACTTCTTCAGTTTCGTGCACCAGTGACGTCATTGCACCCCTCCCACCTAGGCGGGAGTACCCCCTTGCGCAGTGTGACGTCGCCATTGCGGGAATAAAAGTTCCAGTCTTGCAGCATGTTTTAAGAGCGAATTTTCAAAGAAATAATCGTGCTGTTGCGTAAAAATATTGTAGCGAGAAACCTTTTCGTAAAATTATATAATTTTTTCGTGATATTAGCCGTTTTTACCGATTTTTAACCCCCTAAAAACTCAAATATGACCCCTTGAATTTTTGTAAACTGATCTTCGAACTCGTCCTTCCCTTTGGCAGTGCACAAACATTTTGGCGAAATTCGGAGTTTTCATCATGTACCCACGGTCTGCCCATCGTCTGGAGTGACTCAGACAAATATATATATAGTATATATATTTATACATATATATTCTTATTAAAATCTAGGGGTGAATTCAGGATGCTCTGAAACGGATTTGCCTACTGACAATTTTCAAAAATTCATGTTCTAAAAATTTCGGACCGTTTGCGATCGATTCATTTTCTTTGAAAATTCGCTAAAACAACTTACTTTAGGAGAGTGCTGTTGCGAGATTCTCACGATGAAATCTGCTTTAATTTTAAAAAAATAATAAACTACATTTTTCAGACCTCATTGCCGCCGCCTATAGGTCCATGCAGTTCCTCTATATCTGACCCTTTCATCACCATACAGTTCGATTTAGCCTTTGAATGCCCGTAATTTTGTGAGTACTACGTCATTACCCACAGCCTATTGATTTATTAAAATCATCGTCTAACAGCCTATTGATTTATCATCCATTGAAATCATCGTCAACATTTTACGGAGATATCATTTCAAAAGTCTTGCTGGCGATTTTTGTTATCTTTGTTTGAACCACCTTCACAACATCCTTCGTGATATTCAAATTTGTTCAGATAAGGATATTGAAATTATCTACGTAACTCCACCCTTTAGCTCCACGTGGGCGTTCCACGTTCTTTTGTTACGCGTATTTCCTATTTGTTACTACAAATATTTCACGTCGTTACGTAAATGCTGATCTTGGATCCGACTGACGTCGATCTTTGCTGTACCGTTTTCCCCATTACGTCCACCACCTTCCCGAATCTAGAACTTGCATACTAACAACACACGATGTCATTCCTGAAGTCCAAGTAGTTTATTGTAATTTTTAACACAATTTTTGTGATAATTACGATATAGAGAAGGTGTACGTTATCATGGTCTCCCGGATTCATTAATATCAACCAGAATCTCATCCCAACATATTTATTTCGGGAATATTTTCAATAATAAACTTACTGTTCCGCGAAGCTCGGCGTTACTGTCAGTCATCCAAGTTTCCAACTCGAAGAAAGCCCTCCGGATCAGTGTGAAATACTTTGTAAATTGTCGGACTTTCTTCAGTTTTTGGCTTATAACATATGAAGGGTGCATCGTGCATAAGAGTTCAACCTTACCAAATTTAAATAGCATTAAATTCTGCTTCGAATGACCTTAAACATTATATATGGTTCAGCGATTTGGTCAGAATCGGCAGTCAAAATTGGGCAAATGTTTTCGTTTTGGCTACGTTTGTTATGCTCGGTTGTTATGCGTTTTTCAATATTCAATTTAAAATTTTAATTGATTAAAAAGCTGAACAAGTATTTTAATAAAAATTGGGGTGCTCCGAACGTAGAATTGTATGCTCTACAAGTTTACTTATAAGACATTTTTCATTTGGAATAACAGTTTTTTTTAGTTACAGGCGTGTGAAACTGAGTACTTTTTAGTCAAAATGGAATAATTTTCCCAGTTTTTACTGCCGGTTCCTACAAAACCGCTGAACCAAATTCAGTGGTTAAGGGGGTCAATCGACGCAGAATTTAATGCTCTTTAAATTTGGTCATAGTGAAATCGTCTGTACGATGCCCCCTTCGGATGTTATAAGCCAAAAACTGAAAAAAGTCAGAAAATTTGTCGGTTTTTCAATTTTTTTACAATGATCCGGGGGGCTTTCGAGTTGGAGAAGTTACGTTTGTCATTAGCATTTCGTCACATACAGCATACAAAAAAAGCACAACTACCTCATCTGATGTAAGGCAAAATGTACCTACTGTTTCGCTGGACTACGTGAGGTTCAAAAACTTCGCATCAAATTTCTTACGTACCAGGTTTTACCAAGTATGCAGTTTACGTATAACTGTTTATGGCATGTTTACTTGAACTGCGATACGCGTTGAATGCCGTGCACTTGCAAGTAACACGTTGTCCCTGCTGTTATAACAGCTAATTTACATACTCAACCGGCGATTCGTATGTACTGTCACGTCATGGTCGTTATCGTTTTGTAAAGTTTTCCACTTCTATTTCCACTAAATGCGTCTTTCCCAACTTGAAATCCGCTCGTATATTCCGTGGCCGAACTCCTGCGATGACGCATTTCAGTTTCCCCCCCCCAACTCCGTGCTCGGCGCGATTTGTAAACAACCCCGTTGTTGCCAAACTCCCGAACGTGACAGATGTCACCAGAAATGTCGCAGTCTTCATAGGTGGCACCCACTTGGATTTAGTCTAATCCCCACCGATCCGCTTGTTAATCCCCTGGAATTGAACCAATGCCGAGTCGTCTGAATGCGTAATTTATACACAAGTAACGAGGCAGCCGCGCAGGCGAGCGAATCTTGCACACACTGAACGATGCACCTTTTCGCCTGTTCGTCAGTTCGAATTTCTTCCGACACCCAGCGCGGGATTTAGGTTTGTTGCGGCCCTGGGCCAATATCTGTAGGCGGCCCCTTGGGTGTAATAAATTCAATTATTTTATATTCTTATTATAAATGTTCATTTTATAATACAATCATTAATATTCTTGAATTTTACAAATTAACTTTTCTTGCTTTCTGAGTCGAAAATTCTACAATTAATTCATCAAGGTCTAACGATTTATTAAAAAGCCCCGCGTTGGCTACAAAACTAGCTAAGCTGGGTGTTCTTGAAATCTGAGCATTTCTCAAGTAATTGAGAATTCTTTTCAAAGTGCTGAACGATCTTTTGCCAGATGCATTTGATGTCCATATATGACCATATTTCTTTTGTTCAAAACCCTATATGTCAAAACAACAAGTACTAGCCGTTGTATATATGTACACACAAGCCAGATTTTTTATTTACATCCTTAATTTAAAAAAGCAAAAAAAACCTTCAGCCTTAGGCCTGAGGCTTGCGGCCCAGTGGTAAATCCGCCGCTCCCGACACCCGGCGGATGGCCGCTCGAGTGTACTTTGCCTCGCCTCGGTAACGCGTCCACACTCGCCTCGCTCTGTTCGTGCGGCTGCCTCGTATTGCTGTGCGCCCGGCTTGGTAGTTGTACGATCAACTACCTGGGGGCCTATTCACTAAGCGAAAGAGACATCTCTTTTCGGTCCGACTCTCTTTTGGCAGAAGAGATTTGTATAGTATCCATGACAGGGTTATTCAGTAACTTCTAAAAGAGAGTTGGCGGCCATCTTGGCATTTTCGATCTCTTTCAGAGAGACACCTAATTAGGTGTCTTTCCTCGAAAGAAAGAGTCCATTTCTCGTTTATTTGACAGTGATAAATCGTGTAATATCCTCGTTCATCCGCAACCACATCGGTATTTGATGTTTTTTTTTTTCATTTCATAAAAAATAAAATCATACAGATACATTTAAAAATATATACGTATTATTGATTCATGAGT
Source organism: Leptopterna dolabrata (assembly GCA_954871275.1). NCBI lineage: Eukaryota > Metazoa > Arthropoda > Insecta > Hemiptera > Miridae > Leptopterna > Leptopterna dolabrata. Next base: position 16,718,624 of record OX940984.1, on the reverse strand, counting down.
GAAAACGTCCAAGTTCGGGTTTAGGTAGGTAGATACCTACAAGCATTAAGCCCCCTAATTCGACTTTTTCTGATTATAATTGAGACTTTTTTCAGTTTCATTTAAACTTATCCGATTCATGAGTAAAAATTGAGGTAGGTAGGTACCCATTGAATAGGTATTACTAAGAAATGTCATTATTTAGGAATTGAACTCCCGGGGGGACAAACATCTCGCACTTCATGGATACTATGGCATTTTCATGCATTAGGATCCACATCTCTTTCTCGAGGTCACTGGAGCTATTCTGTAAAATAGACGAACCTGAGAGACACTTGAAGGGACTGCCTCCTGGGGGGAGACTATCTCTCCCGGGAGATTTTCAAAATAGATAATCTCTTTCCACTATCTATTTTAGTGAATAGGCCCCCTGGACTTCTACATCGTATTCACTGTGCCTATTCAGTAAAAGAGATAGTGAAAATAGATTATCTATTTTGAAAATCTCCTGGGAGAGATTGTCTCCCTCAGGAGACAGACAGTCTCTTCAAGTGTCTCCCAGGTTCGTCTATTTTATTGGCCGTACCTACTCAGACGTTTTCACTCATGAATCGATAATACGTATATATTTTAATGAACAATCGACTGACTTACTTTTAAGAGATGATACAACATACATCAAAATGACCAGTAGCCAATGAACGAAGGATGATACAAACTCAGTATCAAACAAATGAGAAACGAGAAAGGGACTCTCTCTTTCGAGAAGACACCTAATTATGTGTCCCTGTGAAAGAGATAAAAAATGCCAAGATGGCCGCCGCCAACTCTTTTAGAAGTTACTGAATAACCATGTCATGGATACTATAAACATCTCTTATGCCAAAAGAGAGAGTCAGACCGAAAAGAGATGTCTCTTTGTCTTAGTGAATAGGCCCCCGTTTCGTCTCAAATTGTGGCTTCTGGTGTATGCGCATACCTACCGAATGCTCTACCTTCACTTATGTCGTGCACTTTATCTTTCTAATCATTTCCTGCAGCTCTCCTTTCATGTTTAACATCGATTCAAGCCTTGATGCATAGGTACCTTAACACTATAATAGGTTACTTCTTTCCATTTCCATAACACCTTATTTACTCGCCCTGCGAAGGCAAAATTCTCGTAACTTCGATTATTGTAATTGGCACTTTGTGCCATTTTTCTATCAGTTGAATAAATAAATAAATAGTTAAATAACTTCGAACGAAAAATGTGCTGTTTATGTTACCGAATGTTATTTTGATCAGGAGCGTGATTTAAATACGGGCCATTTTTGGGTCTTCAACCAATTTTTGATACCACGCTAGACTTGTTTACCCAAGTATGTTAGTCCTGATCTCAAAATTTCGGGTGGTTGCATCATTTTTGGCAAAACTACTGTTCAAAAATCGTCAAAACTGTAAGTAGGTACCTACCTACCTATTAAATAGTGAATTGTACAATAAATTTAAATGTTCCATACTGTCATGATTTCTTGAGACTTGAAAGGGTTTGCCTCTCAGAGTTCCAGTAATGTTTCCCCTTTATTCTTTGATCTTTTGACCAGTCCAGTCACCATTTTGTCACATTTAACATATATTATGTATCTACTTGTGATGATTTTTGCTACTCTTTCTATTCATTCATTTCTATTCTCTTTCTTCATATTTAATGATTTTGCTAGGTTCTAGCGCGTTATCTGTATTATAATGTGCATTTTTGAACATTTACCTTCAATGTTCGGGTTGAATTGGCGATATGCTCCCATGTTTCTAACTGAAAACTGTTGTTTTTTTAATGTTGTTAGTAAAATATGGTTTGTAAGTTCAGTTTAATTTACTACGGTTTAGAAGAACATGTTATGTTTAAGCTTCTCAAGAACCGTTACTATGTTTTTTGCTCCATGTTATGTAGTTCTATTTTGTTTTCAAGTAAATAATTATGTAATTCAATACCTGAAATGAGCTTGTTGTATAATGTTCAGCTTGATCATGTTTCGAGTACCTGGAACATGTGCACTTATCCAGTACTTGTACTTACTTAGTTTTCATACGTACGTGATCATGTTTTTATTGACTTATTGTTTTTCCCTCAGAAAAATAAGGAGGTCCTCTATTCGACATGTTTGTTTTTTTTTGCTTTTTTAAAATATTTTTCCAGCTTTTTTAAAATATTTCTGAAACTGCTGGACCGATTTCGGTGAATCTTTTTTCAAATGAATCTATTTTCAGTTTCTTAAGTAAAAAATAGTGCTGAGCCTGTACTGGGACAGTTATACCCTTCGAGTTCACCTTTGACAGACATTGCACGACTTGACGATAGAAAACCGGCTGCCAGAGACTGTGGAAGCCCCAGTATTGGATGGCATCAGGTGCTTGACAGCATGAGGTATGATTACCGAGCTAGCAATGGGTCACTATTGGCGTCGGCTTAGAAAAGTGTTGGTAATAAAAAGAATTTATTTGAAAAAACCTTCGAAAAACGCACAAGTATAGAATAATTCATAACACCTTTTCGAAAATAAATGTTTCAAAATAAATCTATTGGTCGCTATAGAATAAAAGCTGTATAAAACTAAAGTAACGAATAATTTTTATGCTGAGCAAACGTTATTTAAAGCCGATACAACAAAAGTTTTGAAGTAGGCGCCAATTTTCACAGTTTTATAGATTTTAGTTGAAATTCATTCATTATGCGTTTGTTAAGTTACCTAGTATTATTTTTTTCGATTTCAACATCAGATAAAACACCTACTTGGTAAATGATCAAATTTCCACGGTTTTATACATTTTAGTTGAAATTCGTTCATTATACGTTTGTTAAGTTACCGTGTTTTTTTTTTTTGTGTAAACTTTTTAGCGATGATTTTAACATCAGATAAAACACCTTTTCTCGAGCAGTAGTAATTAGTAGTTTAGTAGTAATTTTGTTACTGTGGTGTCATTACGTTATGTGATCTTGCAGTGACTCATATAATCCGATGTGATTTCCTTCCAGATCGTCAGTTCCCGTTACCCGATTTGAACGCCGTTTTTAGCCCTTCAAATTAGTATAGCCTGATTCACGTTAGTATGACGCTTTATCTGACTCACTATCAGTCATCATCTTGCGCCGACTTATCGTTAAAAGCTTATTTCTGTTTGGACTCGTCCTCCGAGAAATGAGGACGAGCAGGCGATTTCGGAGCACGAAAAGGTCAAATCCGACTTTATAGGTCCAAACCCGTGGAAATCGGCTATGGATCACCGTATGCTGTGGATCATGAAATGCTACAAATACCGTTGGATTGAGTGTGTGTGTCAATTCCTGCTGTAAGTAAGTTCTTATATCAATTTTTTGTTATTAACAACAGAATTAATTCCCCATTTTGAGTCTAATCTGAAGAAATACTGTCAAAATTGCACAGCATGTTTTATGAATTTAAAAATAGAAAATACAAAAATTTAGGGAAAATCGAATTCTTTGATGCATTATTTATCTACATAGCATATTATTAGGTATACGAGCATATATTATCACTGAACGAGCCATAACTAAACGATTAGAATTCCTTTGATTTGTATTCCTTTCTACTTCCATACAGAAAGAATATGGAGAATTCAGTTACGTTTAGTACTGAATCTAATGTTTCTTGGGCTCGTATTGCGGGCGATTTGTAACCTGTTATAGTCTGGTATATAATCTTGTTTGGGTGATCTCATTTCTCAGTGTTCGAAGGCCATCGTTGGGAACCACGTGTCGAGTTCACAGCTCGGCTCCGAGTCGCTCCCACGGTCGCGGAAGGTATTTTCGTCAAGTGGTGCAATACGTAGGTATAGCTGAATTCTGTATTAAACTATACAGTAAGTATAAAATGGTGCATTGGTTGGTGCGACGGAAAACTGTTCCGCTTCGTGATAATTTTGTTTGACTGTGAATTTGTTGAGCTGCCTGCTTTTTGCGTCCTCACTACCGAAGGTAGGGCCGCTTTATTTTTGCAAGTCAACAAAAAAATAATAATAAACGTCTGCCAATTCGAGTAGGCAGTATAGCTTCCACGCTTGAATCACATGAACGTATAGAATAGTTGGGTAGGTTCATTTTGACACCATCTGCGATCCAACCCACGTGTACCCTCAAAATTTCAGCTCTCTACGACTGTTTTTCGCGTAGTTAGAAGCGTTACAAAAAATGGTCAACATTTCATGTTCGCGCATGCGCAGACAAAGTTACAGTACGATTTCAATGAAATTCATATGCACCTATCAAAGAATTATTCCTTGATCGACCCTCCAAATCTGAACTCATTTATATTTAAGGTAGTAAGGTAGGCAGACCAAATGATTTCCATGATATTGAAATGGGACCATCTGCGATCCAACCCGCGTGGACCCTCAAAATTTCAGCTGTCTACTACTGTTTTTCGCATAGTTAGAGCGTTACAAGGTAATGGTCAACATTTCATGTTCGCGCATGCGCAGAAGTTACATTACGATTCCAATGAAATTCATTTGGAACTATCGAAGTATCATTCCTGAAGGACCTTCCAAGTTTGAACTCATTTCAACAATATTTAGGGTAGTTACGGGCGTTTCAAGCATTTCACGTTTGCGCATGCGCAGACGAAAGTTACTTTACTTTTTCAGTGATTTTGGTGTGGGACTATCTGTGACCCACCCACACCTGCCCTCCAAATTTCAGTCCATTTCGACCATATTTCTGTTACTTTACTTTTTCAGTGATTTTGGTGTGGGACTATCTGTGACCCAACCCACACCTCCCTCCAAATTTCAGTCCATTTCGACCATATTTCTGGTAGTTAGGGGCGTTACAAGGAATTAATACAGACAGACACGGAACCAAAAATGTCCCTCGATGTCTGAAACGAAAATGGAAGTGGACATTTTCATTTTGGAGGACATACATTTTTTTAGACTCAATCAAGAATCGAAGGCTTCCTACCTTCGGTAGTGAGGAAGCAAAATCTATGTCCTCCAAAATGAAAATTCCCACTCGCACTTCTCGTTTCAGACATCAAGGAACATATTTGGTTCCGAGTCTGCCTGTGGTCAATTCCTTGTCCTTTCCGGGCAACACTACGAAATAATGAGATGAAATCCGGAGGATAGGTACGGGTTTGGCCACAGATGGTCCCATTTGGAAAAGTACTGTACATTCGTCTGCTCATGCGCATACGGGAAATCCTTCAAAAGCTTATAACTACCCTAGAAATGGTCGAAAAAAGCTGAAAGTTGAAGGGTAAATGCCGAATGGTACTCTGATGGTTCCACATCAATTTGATCAAATTTGGACTCGTAACATTCGAATGCGCATGCGCAAACACCAAATGTTTGTCAATTTCTTGTGACGCCCATAATTACTCGAAAAAATAGTCGTAGTGAGTTGAAATTTGGAGGGTAGGCGCGGGTTGGAGCACAGATGGTCCCATATCACATTCATTGAAAAAGTACTGTAATGCACCAACGTAATCTTTATCGAGCCCACAACTACCCTAACAACCATGAAGCGATGAGGTTTTGGACGGTAGGTGGTTGGGCCACATAATCAGTTACTAAAGTCATTGAAGTGCAGTAACTTTCGACTGCGCATGCGCAAACCTAAACCCCTAGTAGAGTCCATAACTAGTCTAGAAATCGTCGTAATGCGCTATGGAGGGTAGGTGTCGTATACTGCTGTCACAGGCAAAACTCCGGAACCACAGCACCAATTTGAGTGAAAATCCCAGGGATTATGCGTGTAGGCCCTTAGACGGCCCTCTGTGAATTTCATTGCCGTCGGACCAATGGTATTTCTGCAGTAGAGACAGTCAAAAATCAATATTTTACCAAGTTTTAACAATTGATTCTGTGCGTCCATGATACAGTATGTGAGGAAGCTATACTGCCCACCCAACTTGGTAGATTGGATTTGTTCTCATTTGACGCAGGATTTGACTATAGCCGAATCGATTTGGGTGGAAATGTGAATTTTTAAGAAAATTGCAGCTAATATAGCCCAGTCAAATTGAACCAAAATAATATGGCCGTGTCTCACATGAATTCAGACAAATGGTTTTAATTCAGCCGAACGTTGGGAGCCAAAAACCACGAAATTTCGGCCTTTTTTTTTCAGTTTTTGGTCAGTGAATAGGTAGGTATCTACCTGGAAAGTGCATCCTACACAAAATGTCACTCCAAAAGTATTTGATTAAACGTTTTAAATTGAACATTCTAATAAAAATAGGGGTGCCCTGAATGCATAATTTGATGCTGGAGAACTTGAGTTAGGTATATGACGTTTTTCATTAGGAATAACCGTTTTTACTCACAAGCTCGTGAAACCGAGCACTATACACTTTATAGTCAAAAAGAAAAACTGAAGGATTTTTTTTTTACTGCAGATTCTGACAAAACCACTGAACCAAATACAATGTTTAAGGAGGTCATCCAACGCAGTTTGAAATTATGCCGATACACTTTCGAGGTGTTTTTTTGCCCAAAACCTGAAAACATTGCCAAAATTCAGTTTTTTTGTTCCCAAAAGTTTGGCTCGACTCAGCAACTGTGGCAGTACATGAATTAATCTTATTTATGATGCCCGAAGTGAATTAAAATGATTGTTGGCTTCCTGTGAATTTATCGACACCGAAAGTACAATTTGACGTGATAATAAGTCGTTTTGGTCTATAGAGCCGGTGGGGGGGGGGGGGTTGGGTTTAGGCGTCCAGTTGAGTAAGTACCTTCCTGCAATTTATTATAGGACAATACCTAATACCAGTGGAATAAGGTAGTAGTTACCTAGATAATGTGATTTTCTTCCTCACCATTGAATCCAGAACTCAGTGGCATTTAGTAACTGTCCCGAGTTCTAGGCCGAGTCCGATGGATTAATGTTCCATGTTCCTATGTCTGGAGGTACAAATGAATGGACGGACGTTGAAGTTGAAGCTCTCACTGTAGCATTTTGAATCTGGAGATTTTATTGCCCAAAACTGCGATCAAAGACAACCGGAGTACAGTTGTACATATCCCGAGGAAGGTGAAAGAGTGAATAAGCAGGCGGCTAGTTGCAACTTTGAGGCAAATTTGTTAACCGTGACTACTTCCAACGTTCCTTCATGAATCAACCAATTTGATTTCGAAATGGTATATTTAAATTTGTCGCAGAAAACGAAACTTTCCTGTAAAATCCAGGTAGGTGCCGATTTGATTCCCAGAGATCGCGATTTGATTCCCAGAGATCGCGACAGTGTAAGAGCTGGGCTACCGGGTTATGCTGTGAGAAATCAAGGTCGGGCCACAAAGGATACCTACCGAGGGGGAAGTTTGAGGTCATTGAACGTATCAAACGTGCGGTGGCGGATCTTGAACAATCATTACACGTAAATCCCCTCGTATTAATTACCTCAACACGTAAGCAAAATCAACAAGCAGTTCTTAGCGCAAAATGTGTATTTGGATAAAAGATAACACCGTGACGGTGTGGTATCCGCCCACCACGTGTTTCAGTACGGACTACGGAATAATAACATGATTAATTTGCCCTCAAATGGTATTCGAGAAACGCTTGAACAGAATTGAGTCCCCGTACGAATAAAGCGATCACACTGATGAGCCTCTGAAACAGGTCTGCAAGAAGACAGGAATAGATTTTTCAGGTCTCCTAGCACTTCTCTATTAAACCTTTAGTTTTCGTGCTTTTGGTATTCTAGATTTTTCCCCACGCAAATCACGTTTTTTTTCTCGTAAAACTCGTCATAACTCCCATTTGTAAAATTACAAAAAACAGGTGGTCACTACCATTGAAAAGCTCGTTAAATTTCCTATGATAATAATTATGCTAATTTGAATAGTTTTTGAATGTGCAAACCTCAGAAATTATCGCTTGACAATCGGAATTCGGCGAATCTTGGAAAATACGAAAAATTTCAAAGCTCTGTAGCTCAGACAGGGCAACTCTAAATTCCATCTGCGCTCGACCAGAAAAACTTCCTCAGGATTTCAGCTTTCCAACGGCAAAATTAATTAATTATGAATTTTACTGTACCTACTAATTGAGAAAGAAAATTGCGATTGAATAATATTTTTTTTGTAACGACATTGAGTGTTTTAACGTGCGTATATTATACGACTACTCCACCAAACCATGACTAGAGAAGTTAGGTAGGTAGGTACTTGTCCACATAATTTTAGTCGAATTGTGACACTCCTGGATTCATTCTGTGATGAAAAATTTATTTTTCGAGAAAAACTGCATTTATGACATATTAACGCTTCCGACCCAGAATCAGAATATATATATATCTAAGTTAAGTACAGTTATTTTACAAATGGGTGTTATGGCGAGTTTTAGGTGGAAAAACGTGATTTACGAGGTGGGGAAAAAACAAGAAAACTAAGGTTTAAGAGAAAATTGCTAGGAGACATTTTCGATTGAAAATGAGCTGAAAAATCGATTCCTGGCTTCTTGTAGACCTGTTTTCGAGTGTTTCCATTCAGATTCAAGACAGAGGCGTCCAACGACAAAACCCTTTACCTGCCTACTTTATTCTCCGTGAGTTCACCTTCAAGGGAGAGGTGGGCGAAGTTCATATTTATTTCTGTTCCTAGGGGTATTGGCCTCGTGTTCCATGGCTGAAAGATAAGGGTCCCTGAACAAAATCCCATGGATTTTAAAGCAACTAAGGGTTGTGGGGGATTTGAGTAAAGAGTAAACTGTTCCCGTCATGCAGCGTCACTATTGCTTCATGTGCGCCCAATTTTCCCCTTCAGTAGGTTCCCTACCCCCAAAATCATAAATTCGACCAGTTAATGTGTTGTAATCCGCAGTCGGTAGACCTTGAAGTACCTACCTACTTTTATAGTAAATTATTGCAATTTTGACAATAATCTAACAGGACCAACATAACAGGGACACCCCCCCCCCACCCTCATCCCCCAAAATCATTGGCGGGGGGGGGGGGGGTCGAGTCTGGAAGCAGAGTTGGTAATTGTTTGTTAATTGCGCAAGGCAATAAACAGTAGTAGGTAATATTTGAAAAATTAAAACCCCTCTTGGCGTTTTTGGTTCCAACTTGTGGAACAGTGAGCACAACATGTCCAGCAACCGTCAAACAGTAGGTAGTCAAAGTCCAGCAATAAGTAGTCAAACGTGTACGTAAGCTGTTCGTACCGCGTCACTAGTCACGAAATTAGGTAATTAAAATGATGATGATGATGAATTCATAGATCAGTTAGACAGTTACTCATATTTACTTCCAGACGATCATCAGTGAGTGAGAGTGATCTGTAGGTACACCATATAAGGGAATCCTAGTTGGTACTTACTGAAATTCAAGCAGTTCAGGTAAGTACTGGTGAATGTTCAACTTGATTACGAAATTCGTGTCGTATCTTTCGAAAAATGTAGAGAACACCATTTTGAGGAAAATCCGCACGCTATTTAAGAGCCATGAATTGGCTCAGGCAAGGATCCTGGAGATGAGACGTTTACTGTCAATCAAAATACAGGTGTCATTTTTTTTAAAATTTTTGGCTTCTTCAACCCAAATTATGTGGTTTTAGGTACCTATTTGTTTCATTGGGGGATTGGGTATTCATCTATTTACCCAGGTACTCGTACAAGATGTTTACTTTGAATAAATTATGGATTACCTATCTCCGAAATCTTCACTCATGACCACCTTGGTGTAAACAAACAGTTTCAACCCTGGAAACACAGTTATTCCATAAATTGGTTCACTGAACCGGACCATCTACGTTTCTGGTCGATTTGCCCGCCTGAAATGATTTACTCGTATCTCCTCTGCTGGTTCAGTAGACTTGAACAGGAAGTTCTTGCAGCCTTCTCGATTTAAAATTTTTTTTTCCATACGAGCACAGTAGTGAATCGTTTGTATTATATACCACCTATATAATTGTTTGTATAATACAAGCGGGGCATTTTGCCCAGAGCGCCAGTTTCCGAGGGGCGGGAGAATTGGAGGTGTGAAACAAGTGGAAGGGCACAAATATTTGAGGTACGGGAAAAATAAGTTTTAAGGTAACTACGGTAAGTAATGATTAGATTAAAAATTCATCAAAAATAGGTACCTACCTACAATGGGGAGTATTCGTCTTTTTCGCCTCCCCGAGATTTGATTTTGAGGACGTGTTTTTTAGATTTATTTATAAATGGTTCTGTCCAACCACTGAGGTTCTGGTATCAGGGTGATGGCACTCAGGGGGATTTGAGTATAACTGGTTGGCAATTTACCTGATACGTCATTTCTAGCGGCAACTCAGAAATTAAATTTGACAATCATTTTCTGCCCAGACTTTCCGGCATAAACACCTCATGTGGTCAATAAGAGTTAATTTGCGTTATTTAACAGGCTGGACAAAAAATTATGTATAACCCACGAAAGTTGCCCAGTAGAAGCACATCATATATACTTAATGTGAGTGTCCCTACCTACTAAAATTATTATATTTTTAAAGGTATTTTAGATTTTAAAAGAAATAAATTCGATGTCTATGATTTTTAAAACCTTAAACTAAGTTCGCTTGGCAATTTTTTTGATTTTGTAAACAAGAAATTTAGTACCGTAGTGTACAGCAATGGGAAATGTTAAGTTTTTTGGTTACCAAAATACCAGCTTTGAAAATAGATTTAAAACTTGTTTAACAATATACCTACAGTACATACCTGTAAAGTTACAAAACACTCGTACTCCCCGGTCTTTACAGAAGATAGGTGAGTGAGCGAAGTGTTGATTACACACCTTGGTGTCACTTCGTTCCATAATAATAATTGTCGGGATGCGGCCAGGGGCGAGTAAGTGGTCAACTCGTAGGTCCAGTCTTTATCGCTACGTTCCGGTCTCCAGGAAAATTAATACGGTCCAATCTCGATAGTCCAGTACTTTCGGTGATCCGACAAGCTCGCTGGCGGAATGGGAGGAAGAATTGTAGTCCCAAATAAGAGGAATATTTTTATTTTAAAATACCTACACAGTAGTAGACAGTATTACACTGAAGTACTGTACTCTGTCTTATAATTATTTACTTTGCATGGCCTATATTAATGATATTGTAGGTAGAGCCCCCCTAATAAATCTATTGTAAACATTTACACGCCAAGAAAACCTCCTCAGCCGCAAAAAGGATTGATATGTATCCATTTTTGCCCTCCACAGTAGCATATAGAAACCTGTTCCTTCCCCCTCCGTTGGATATGTGTGTAGAAACCTGTTCCTTCCCCAAAAACCTTGAAATTTCTTTCATTGCGGTTTGGCGTGGCTTTTCGCCTGGAGCGCAAAAAGCTGCCCACCAAACAGCGTGACAATCACTCGGCTGACTTGTTCACTCCATTATTTACCGACCTAAATACCTACCTGCACCCTTTAAATTCAACTATTCTGTACATAGCCTTGCAAATCTGCTTTTGGTTTATTATTTTCAACAATGAACCTGGAAATAATGTTCGGAATCGAACAAGAAAAAAAAAATTAACCCCTCAAAATTTGATGGTTTACGTTTCAAGGTATGTAGAATCCGAAAATGCAATTTAAAACATTCTGTCCGCCGTACGCCGTATTTAGCATTTTTCTTAGATACCATGAACCAAAATTAATGAAATTTGGTTTGTAGGTCCCGTTTGGGGTCTAGGTCCTCGAAGCTCGGCGTTACTGTCAGTTGAAGTTTTCAGAACGCCGTAGCTCTAAAACTTTCAACTGAAGGTATGTGTTTTTTTTGTTTATTTCAATTGATCTTGAACTAAAGAATTTTTTTAGACCACCCGGAGCGTTCTACGACCAGCCGTTCGTTTGCACCGAAAAGCTTCGTCAACATAATCGTGAATCAAAAGGTATAAATCCGGCCCAGACATCATTGCTAGGGAGCACCTGATTATAATCACGGACGGCTGTATGAAGTCGAGTTGGTTGTTCTGTGAGAGTATTTCATTTGAAAAATGATGGATCTTTTGGATTTTGTTTATAGGTACTTTTGCAACTTGAACAAACGTTGAAGTATTATTGGGTAAATTATTACACTGCGTTAAATTATTACATAGCGGTTTATTATACTATCTACGTAGAAGGGGGCACCTTACAGGTAAATTATTACACAGCGGTTTATTATTTACCTTTCGCTTCATGAGTAACTACAAAAAATTAATTATTGAATTATAGAATCTCGCGCATTTGTATGAAACTTTCAATTCCAGGGCGCACTCGATTTAGGGCTTTCCTGTGGGTAGTTCGAGGGTACTGACCACTGAAAACAGTGACGCAGAAGGGTAACAGGTAAATAATAAACCGTTGTGTAATAATTTGCAGCGTTTTATTTACCTGCTGAACTTGCTGTTTAACGCCCCGGCCGCACATCCTGGACATTCATGGAACGAAGTGACTTGGTGACGCTCCCTCACAGCTGACCGTGAGTAGATACTTTTCGGTGTTGTATCTAAAGTAGGTGGGAGATAGCCTTGGGACGTAACCAACAAGAGGTTTGTATCTGTTAGATGTCGAGACAAAATATTGAGATAGGTACTAATATAAAGAGTACTAAGTACTTATAGTGATTTAACAGCAAGTGGTTATTACGACCAGATATGATAGCTCCCTTGGCCGTCTTTCAGCTCTAGCAGTCAGTTATATAAGAAACCGTGACGATGATTTTCAACTTTAAAATGTCGAGACGTTGGCTAAATCTACCTAACACTAGTTTGTTTCGTCTCATAGCCGTTTATTATAGCCGAGGTGCCTTTCACCAATTAATATCAACTCATTGTTGGTATTTATTCATTTCATCATGAATTCTCCATAATCACCCTCCACAAGGTCGTTGTATTGATTCGTTTTGTAGCGTCTTAGTTGCGGAATACCACCTCTTCTGCAACGCACTTACCCCAAGAAACTGCGTCTTTTCTATTGTAATTCCTGCCTTCAATGCCCACAGTTACTTAGCTACTGCGTTATGTCCGGTCCAGGCGTTTGTCGTTCCCCATATGTTGTACGGTTACTTGTTTGAAGTATGACCAGGTTTCGATTTCAGGTATCTACAGCGCTATCAGGTGTCTTATTCATTAACTTCACCATAAAATTCGGATGTAATCATCTAAATTTTCTTGATCTTTCCATTTCGCTGAATAATGGAAAACATTAGCTTCCATATATTTATAGGAAAGATAGTTATATACCGATATTACCATTCATAGTACTCAAAAATAATCCAGTAGTCCACAAACATGCTGCTCGCCATAGTATGATTTGCACAGCTTTATCTATACCGATGAGTGAAACAGAACTTAGACTTAGCTAAAGAAAAGTTAACTATTAGAAGTGTAGTGGCGACTAATGGATATGAAGGAGAGCTCATTGATACAATAATATGGAATAGGATTCTTAGGAAAAAGATTAGGGAAGGAGTTTCAAATCTAGTCAGGGTTAGGGAGGCTACGACTGAGGAGAAAAGATTTGGATGAGTATAGGATAGGGATTCGGGCAGTTTTGGATTTGATAGTATGGAAAGTCGGTGAAATATTAATTTCTAAAGGGTTCAAAGTAGGATATAAAACTAAAATTAATCTCAGATCTTAATTAAGTTCAGTTAAAGATGAAATTATGTTCAAGATAGAATTGGTGTGTATATATTGGTGTTCTTGTGGACTTAACTATCGTGGTCAGACCGGTAGGAAGTTCAGAGGAAGGATAAAGGAACATGGAAAAGATTTTAGGGATAATAAGGGTGATTCGGTCTTTGCACGTCACTTGAATGAATCCAGTTATAGCTTCAATTTTTAAGATCTAACCGACAGTTGGTTGAGTTTCTCCAATTCTGCCCGCAAGGGAGCATGTTGGATGTACTTGAAAAATTCGAAATTATTAACAGTGATAGGTTGGGTAAATCATTGAATGGTGTAATTGCTCGGGTTCCGGCCTTTTGCACCCCCCTCTGAAAAAATCCGGCGTTTTACTCCCAATGGTGGCACAGAGGTGTGGCGTTTCACTTCCTTCTGTGACAGGAGAAAGTGGTGTTTCACTCCCATGACCCAGGTTACCATTGTAATGTGTATTGAAGGTGATATGTACACGCTACATGCGTCTTAATGATGTGTAATTTGTCAAAATAGGTATAATATTCATTTGGCATCCGTGTGAGGCCTGGTACTTGCGGCGAACTTTTAGAGGTAGTAGTTAAATGATGCCATCCTATTTGAGTGGTCGTCAATAGCATGTCACAAGCAGCGTTGTGTTCTTCACGTTACTGACGATGGTTTGATCACCGAAACCGGTATAACAGTGTATTTTTTGTGTGTTAGTGGAAACAGACAACCTTTCACTAACTAGTTTCTATTATTTCTTCATATTTTATGTTCTGCTCAGAATCGTACTGCTGTTTTAAGGTGGTTTTCAAGATTCGACTTGCGAAATCTTGTCGTGACTTCGTTTCACTCCCGTCGCTAAGTCGAATGTAAGACACCGGAGTCAACGCCACACAGCTCATCGGAGCCAACGCCAGCCGGTCTTCTGATGGGCCATGGACGTGAATGCCAAAAAGTGAAATGAAGGTATGGTGGAAAGGTAGGGGGGACGAACTAAGCTGTTACAGAACTTAACACAATAATGGAGGAAAACGTCATTCAATGGAGGAATTTATTTATAAGGTCATCCTCTCCTATGTGCCTTCAGTTATTGTTTTTTTTTTTTTTTAAATATAATTGCCTTTAATTATTACAACAACAAATCAAAATACAAGAAAAAAAGAAGTATTTGATACTTCATACATATATAAACAAAAATAATAGGTACTCAAATCTATAAAAACAAATATATGGCAATTTCTGATCTCCAACATTTAAAAAAATTGTCTGGAGATCAGGAGTTTGAAAACAAAAAAAATAGAAACGAGTGCTATCAAGTAAATACTTTAAAATAATCTAAGTAAAGGGAATTCTGCTTACGAATAATATGTACAAAAAGGGACAAAGATGACAACGGAATCAAAGAAACAATAAAAATAATAATACAATGCTCTGTTATAAATATATATATAAACTTACTAAATAAAACGCAAAACAGAAATGAACATACCATTTTTATATAGATTTTTAAAATGAACAATCAAACTATTTTTAAATTTATTAAAACTGCAACTTAATTTAATATGAGGAGGCAATTCAATAAACAGTCTAGGACCTAAAAATGAAAACTGACGTTTGAAAAGATCACATCTAGGGTGAGGGATTGGTATAATCAAAATCGAGTTTGCTCTTGTAATACCCTGAAGGGGTTGAATGTCAGGAAGATAATGCTTGTAGAAATACTTCAGCAGTTCAACTACATAAGTTAGCCGAGGGGGGAGAATATCAAGTTTGGAAAATAAGGGTTTACTGGGGCTTAAATACCCGGTTTTAAAAATGAGACGTAATACTGATTTAGTTGCCACCTCAACCTCCCTAAATGAACCTTCATAAGCGCCACCCCATACAGAAGTTACTGACGATTTGACCCCATACAGATGTTACTGACGATTTGATCATCAAAACCGGTACAACAGTGTACTTTTCTTGTATTAATGGAAATAGACAACCTTTCAATAACTCCGTTTTTATTCTTTATCTATAGAGCCCTGGGCAGATAATCAGCCCCCCCCCCCCCCCTTTCAAAGTTATCCCAAACATTATACGATTTCACATATTCAAGCTTATTACCAGTTTTAAAACAGCACTTTATACAATTAAATACTCAAGTATTCTAAAGACACATGTTCCTATTAATCTATATACTTCTATAGGAATGGAAGTATGGGGTTAGCGTCAAAAATAGGTGTTCGGGAAAACATACTCGTAATTCGGAAGTGCTCAAAACGAGTTTCTAGACGGTTTTGACCATTTGACAATACATGGAAACGATAACGCCTTAAAAATGGACCAAAGTTGATGTGGCTGGTGCCAAAATGTCCGTTAGGATGTCTATATAATGCCTATTGATTTTTAGCTCGATCGCAGTCCATTTGGGTAATTGATATGTCAATGGGTCCAACATTTTCCAGGTTTGCTAGCTAAATGACGTTTGGGTGGTATCGGAAATTCGTTGAAAGTGTGATTTCTATGGAATTTTACGGATTTTGACCAAAATGTGTGGCAGTTCAGGCCGAAATGGGCGGACCCTGCTACTAGACTTGTATACATACTATTGTACTAGTTTATTTGTATTAACCGCTAAGTATCCTGTGGTGGTTTAGATGAGAATAAGGTAGTGGTGAGGTATGGAAATGAGAGTCAGTGAGATGGAGAAGAAGAATAGAATAGAATAGAATAGAATATCAATTTATTGACAGAAAGAAAAACAAATCACAGAATAGACAATAGTCTCACAAGAAATCTTTCTTCTGTCCACCAACCTACTAAGTTCTTACAAACTTGTGGCGGCTGGTGGAGCTAATCTCAGAGAAAAACGAACAAAAACCACTAAACATCATTAAACACCTATCGAGCAATTCTCAAATGAACAAAACGTTAAAATAATTACATAAATTTATTCCATAAATTCCTTAATTTTAATCAAGATCTTCTTCTTAAAGCTCCCCAAATCACCAAAATCATCAGGGTTAATTTTACAGGCATAGAGGAAGCGCAATACCTTATGATAAGAATTATTCTTTGCACGCTCAGTATTAAGTTTCGGGAGCTGAATATTCGAAGACATTGCAGTACGTGAGTTAGAGATACGGCTTCTATGTTCAGGATGGATACCCGTCTTATAGACAAATAGACACGCTTGTAACAAAAATACTTGTCTAACATTCAGCACCTCAAATTCATTGTGGAGCAAAACAGTTGAATATCTAGCATTCTTCCTGAGTATAATCTTAAGGATAGTATTATGTGCAACTTGCAAAAGACCTATTAAAGATTTACAGGCACTTCCCCACACTAAAATACCATATTTTAATACAGAATAAACCAAACCAAAGTAGATGGTTCTCAGATGCTCGACAGACAAAAAATTTCGAGCTTCACTAAACAAAAAAAAATAACTTTCTCAATTTATTAACTAACAACTTTATATGATAATTAAATTTAAAATGACAGTCAAATATAACGCCTAGATACCTACATTTGTCCGACAACAACAAAGGAACACATTTACAAGCTAATTTATTCTGAAAACATACGTATCGGTGAAATGACACTCCTGACACATTATAATACTCACGTTTAGAAAATGAAAACCTAATAACTGACGTCTTGTCAACATTCAAACATAGACAATTAATATCCATCCAATGCTTCACAAGGAACAAATTATAGTTAATAGAGTGAAGCAATCTGGAGTGGTCCTTTCCATAGAAAACCATAGCCGTATCATCCGCAAAGCCGAACATAGCACCACCCACTTCAAGATTTAATAACTCATTAATGTATAGTAGAAACAAGATAGGACCTAATACCGTTCCCTGTGGCACCCCACAAGTTAGACGTACCTCATCGCTTAGCACCTGATTAATTCTCGTTACTTGGGGGCGACATGACAAATAGGATTCAATTAGCTTCAATGGAAGCCCCCTTATCCCATACATGAATAACTTCTTCAACAAGATGGCATGGTTAACCGAATCAAACGCCTTCCTAATGTCCAAGAAAACACCATAAACAAAGTTGCCCTCATCCAATTTCTGCGTGATGACATTATTGAGTCTGTATAGCGCGTGATCAGTACTCATACCCTCACGGAAACCGAACTGGTTGTCAGAAATAACATTATGCATATCTAAGAAGGATACTATCCTTTTTTTTTAAGCATTTCTCAAGTAATTTGGCAATTGAAAGGGTAAGAGCAATGGGTCTGTAGTTAGTCCTTTCCATCCTATCACCTGCTTTATATAGGGGAATAACGATAGTGTTTTTGAGTAGCGTAGGAAATTTACCCGTCAAAAAGACAAGATTAAAAATAAATGCCAATGGGGCACCAAGGAAAGGAGCCATTTTTTTAAGTATCAGGTTACTCAATCCAGAATGGATAAAAGAACAATCGTCTTTTAGGTTTTTGATGAGAGTTACAATTTCACATGGCAAAACAGGAGATAAGTACAACGAATGGGCGGGGGATACATTCCCTGAAAATTTCTTATCAAATAGGTCGTCAGGAACGACACAAGCCGCCCCAACGCCTCTGGCTATGTCACTACCAACATTTGCAAAAAAATCATTGAAGCTGTCAGCAATCACTTTATCCTCACCAACTACATTACCAGATTGATCCCTAATTTTAACAAAATTATTAGTTTGCTTTTTGGAAGACAAATTTGCAGCCATTTTGACCGTATCCCAAAGCACTTTTGGATCTCCATGACCCTCAGACACCACATCAGAATAATACATTCTTTTAGCTTTTAATATTAACCTATTCAAGAGATTACGATAAGTAACATAGTAGCTATTTAGATCAATATCATTAGGATACTTTTTAGCTTTCATTTTGATTCTATCCCTGCGCCTAATAGATACAATAATACCATTGGTTATCCAAGGTTTTAATTTTCTCCTTCGACTGACGACATGTCTCGTAAAAGCCGAACCAGAGATATGATTTTCCATGATTACATTGAACACTCCAACTGCCTCATCAACCTCAGTCTGAGCATACAGTGAATTCCATTGCTCATTACTCAGCAAAGAATGCAGTAATTCATAGTTAATAACGGTGATAGTCTTATGTCCCCCCCCCCCCCTCTGGCATCATTACTTGAAGAATTTAACACCTGTAGATTTGCCAGCACCATATATGGTGGTCAGTAAGATCACCACTGTAAACGACTCCAAATGCATCACCTGCCTCACGGCATTTAACAAAAATATGGTCCAAACAAGTCTTGGAATTACCAACACACCTAGTATAATCATTAATACAAGAAACAAACATGCTCAGACAAAGTATTAAGGTACCTAGAGGAAAACCTAGTTTCATTCATGATATTTATATTAAGATCACCCCTCAAAAAATGCACATCATAGCCAGATTTAGAAGAAAAGTGATTGCTCAAAAGCTCGAGGAATAAATTTGTGTCCCTATCATGAGACTTATAAACGGCAGTAATTGCAAATTTAGTCTTATTATATTCAAATTCAACAAACACTGAGTTACACTCTCCTATTGAATCAGTCTGAACAGAGGTAACTATCAAATCATCCTTAACATAAACCGATATCCCCTCGGCTTTATTAATATGCTTAGTACTAGTAAATACTTTATAACCTAACATAGGAAAACACAATTGATCAACGTTCCAGGTTTCGGTAAAAATTAACACATGAGCAGAAAACTTTAATGAGCTTAGCGAAGCATTTAAAAAATCAAAATTTTTTCTTAAGCTTCTAATATTTTGGTTCAAAATAATTACACTGGAAGACGTGCTAGCATTGGAGAATAGCTCTTCGACTTCGTCAATAGATCCACAAATATACGTAGTGATATTTGTGAAGAAGGTGCTGGTCTAGCATCTAAAAGGTTAACACCTATAGCAAAGCCAGGGAGGTTACCACCACTAAAGACGCTAGAGGGATTTGCCCAGTGGTTGCCACTCGAGGTAGGTTATCACCTTACCGGTTCCACCAATCTGGGATCTTTTAGGTAAAAGATAAGGAGGCGTGAGAGGAGAGATAAGCCATCAACTTGGTTTGAGCGTAGAATGAAGTAACATGTGAGAACCACGGGTTTTTATAGGACCCTTTCCACTCTCCCCCAGTCACTCATCGTAGTTGAGGGATGGTGGGAGAGCTCAGGATTTACCTGAGGCTGGTTCCGTATGTCACCTCATTTGTTCTGGTTTATTATTTTTGTAAAATGTTGAATATTACAAGGAGTGATGTTCTGGGAGGATATCACGACATACCCCAAGGAAGCATTTGACCTGCTGATTCATAGCTCACCTCAACCGACTCACAGACAACCTACGCCGTAGTCCACAAGGCTACTGGCAGTGGGGTACCACAGATCGATAGATCGACGAATTTTAAATTTAATACTTATTTAGAAAGTGCCTCCTAGAAATTTCTTTTTTGAAGTAGTATTTATAACTCTAGTTACAAACTAGAATTACATTCCTAATAATTATTCAGAACAGGCAGGAATACCAACTATTATACCTAGCTATTCAAGTATGCTATGTATGCTCAAGTTCATTACGAAATCTATGCTACTAGTTAATGGGCCCAACTGAAGCCATTTCGAACCGTTAGTATTAACTACTTAATCGGACTATTGCCATTGGGGTCGATAAATCCTTCGTGAGCCCATTACGAAACCAAGATTTATAAACTCCAGAACTGCTCCAATTGAGACAATGTCTCCAGGAATCGTTTCACTTCATTATTTATTTATACCAGAGGTATCTTGAAATTCAGCCTTGGCCGACTGCGGTGTTTCGCACACGTGTCGGGAGGTTTGACTTCCGCGTTACGTTTCTTTTCCCTGCCTCGAACGGCCCAGAAAGCCCTCTTTAGGGGGACGAGAGTTATTGCTGGTCGGAAACATTGATCAGAGGTTGAGGCGACTAAAATTCAAAGTCTACATTTATATTGTATATTGGTTACGGTTAAATATGAAATGCCGGGGCTAGGTATATTAAATACAATCTCTAGGCTTCCCTCTTGGGGAAAGTATGAAATAAATTCGCCGGAATAGCATAAATACATATATATTTAATGTCCAAGATTACGTGGAAGGCAGCAATGACGTCATTGCCGCTACTTCGTCCTCCCTGCTGCAGGCACATACATAGCAGAACACAACGCGACTTCTTCGGCAGTACTGGATGTGCTCACCTAAACTCCGTGGATTATATAACACTAGCTGTATCCATAGAAAGGCGGCAATGACGTCATCAAAACTTCCACATTTAATTAAAAATTAACTACCACTTATGTCTCGTACAAATGAGAAATATGTGTATGTACCATCTCGTCTCAGTGTCTACTTTCAGATAGGAAAAAAAATGCGTGTGTATTCCTCATTGGACTGTTATACTTTATTATCATGCCCGTTAGGTTATACGTAGAATATCGTCAGATTGTATTCTCCTATAAGGACGTGGCCATTCCGCATCTACTGCATACATTTCCTCTGGTCAAGAACGTTTTATAATAGTTGAAACTCAGTGAAAATCCTATCTGTTGAAAGATTTATTCAAGTTCATTTAGTATTTCTTTTAGTTTAGTTTTTCTTTAAGTTTATTTTGTTTTTAACCAGTGTCCGAGGACGCTGGCGCCTGACGCTCTTATTTTGTAAGACCTTGTTTCTGTTCGCGTGAATAATGAAATAATGGTTTGAGAATCCGTCGTTTATTGAGTTAAAAAACATTCAACAATCAACGGCTTAGGTGACAGTTATAGCGAGAGGGAAGATAAGAAAGAAGTTTCATGTTCTTTCTTACGGGTAAAGATGTTGTACCTCCCTCTCAGTAGTAACGCTACTCAATGGTTGACCACATCAAATATTCCACATCAAGTATTCGTTGACTTGTTGGGTTCCCCCGATGACAACATTTGTGAAATAGACGACCGTGTTGGTTTACTTCAGCAAATGGGTTGGCGCGCGATTAATAATTCAGCGTGTCAACCGCAACACGCTTTTGCGTAGTGGTGGGGGGTGGAGCTGCTTCAACTTCAGCTACCCAACGTAACCCTCTAATGGGACGATGGGTGTTGAAAATAACACGGGTTTCGTGAATTGAGCGAATTTTAACATGGGCAAACTAATTTCCTTCCTTATAAGTTTAGTAATTAATAGGTATCCCACTGGTATTCTTTCAAATTCAACTAGGGCTACCAGATCTCCTTCGGAAAAAAAGAGTATTACGATCTGGATGTCAGAATATACCCTAATACGGAGTAGTTTCTACATAAAAATTACTTTCAGGCAAGTTACCTATTTATTTAAAAAAAACGTTGCAAAGTCCTTGTCACATGGGTTTATTATTCTATTATTATATTGGTCTACAGAAATGCTGGCTGTTCATTTATTGTTTCTTTTATGCGTAATAATCGAAATAGCCATTTCTGATGGTTTCCATTAATTTTGGCCCCTAAAACACAAATTAGGTACCCCCTTTTTTTTTTTAACGATCTTTGATCATTGATAGTGCCATTTAATCGTCTTGATCCACGTGTTGACACTTTTTCTAGTGTTATTATACATACTGCTTGTGATTTCAGACGATTTTCCAGGTTTTTGACTCACGAAAAATCAATTTTGGGAGCTGAACATCTGGTACAACCTCAATTTCCACTCCTTGGTCAAAATCGACTTAATATTCGGTCTTCTCGTCCCCAAAAACATCGAATACGATACCTCAAAAGCTCATTTTACTACTATGTTACTAAAACACAAAAAGTACCTATTTTTATACACATTTTCACTCATAACTCCGCTGGATATATTCCGATCGGGCTGAAAAGTTTCGGGACACAACTAGGGCCCAAATGGAGCATGTGTGCGAAAGAACAATTTTTTTAGACCGAAAATGAAGCCTGTACACGTGATACGGCGTACGGCGGACGGCGGACGGACATTGCATTTTTGGAATCTACGCACCTTGAAACGGAAAAGAAAAAATTTTGAGGGGGTGTTATAAAAATTTTTTGCTGAGCGAATACATAGGTGTATTATTCACAGAATAATAAACCAAAAATGTAGGTAGGTACAACAGTCATTTATTGCTTTCTTCAGTAGTACCCATGGAAAAAGGGTAAAGGACTTCACTTTTGGTTTATTATTCTGTGAATAATACACCTATGTATTCGCTCAGCAAAAAATTTTTATAACACCACCTCAAAATTTTTTCTTTTCCGTTTCAAGGTGCGTAGATTCCAAAAATGCAATGTCCGTCCGCCGTCCGCCGTATCACGTGTACAGGCTTCATTTTCGGTCTAAAAAAGTCGTTCTTTCGCACACATGCTCCATTTGGGCCCTAGTTGTGTCCCGAAACTTTTCAGCCCGATCGGAATATACCCAGGGGTGTTATGAGTGAAAATGTGTATAAAAATAGGTACTTTTAGCGTTTTAACAACATGTTAGTAACATGAGCTTTTGAGGTATCTTTTTCCATGTTTTTGAGGACGAGAAGACCGAATATGAAGTCGATTTTGACCAAAGACGCGGAAATTGAGGTTTTACCAAAGGTTCAGCTCCCAAAATTGGTTTTTTATGAGTCAAAAACCTGGAAAACTGTCTGAAATCACCAACAATTTGTACAATAACATTGGAAAAAGTGTAAACAGGTGAATCAAGACCATTAAATGCCACTACCAATGATCAAAGATGATCTTAAAAAAAAAAAGTACCTATTTCATGTTTTGGGGGCCAAAATTGGTGGAAATCATCAAAAATAGCTATTTCAATCATTCCACATGAAAGAAACAATACATTTAACAGCCAACAAAAATCTCTAGAACTCCAATAGAATAATAAACCCATGTGACAAGGACTTTGCAGCGTTTTTTCCATGATACCTATGAGGTATTCCTTTTTATTCCAGTTCCATTTTACAAATGACTTAGGGAAATAATACTGCTCAAAGCTCATCATCAGTGTTGATATTAAGTAGTCAAACTGATATCAAATAGACAAACCAATCTTGAAAATCGCGACATTAAATTTCATTTCCCTCTTGGTGGCTTTGGCTCCATCGTTTGACTAATCACCTAGGTGCGAGGGGGAGGACAGAGACAAGTTTCAAGTTTGTAAACCAAATAAAATTGGTAGCGAGATTAGCAAGAGCAACTTCAAACATCATCTGATTCTTCTCATATTATGGCTGTTGGCTGTAGAGAGGGGGGACCTTTACGTGGTCATAACGTGTGTGGTGGTGGTGGTGGAGGAAGGAGAGGAGGAGGCGATTTTAGGTTGGATCAAGGTATTTAGCAGAAGGATATAGGTAGGTCATCATTAATTTTTTCTTCTCTGCGTATTGGAAAAATGGTATATGAGGCTCTGGTAAGAAAAAAGGGAAGAGTATAGTGGAAAGGACCTAAAAAATAGTATAATATTTACTATAAAATCCCTGCACAACGGTTTATTATTTTGTACAGAATGCCCTTCCGTTACAGATCACAGCTCTCTGTATAGATAACCCGTCTATATAATATAATATGTAGGTAGGTACTGTTCTATTCATATTATATAGATCGCAGATCCTCCGTAGGTTAGTACCTAACCCCGTACTCGTTACTAGGTACCTACCTAAATCACGAGTTAAATGTTGCTAAAATAATTCTGCCGATGACAAACAGTACCTAAAATGGCAAAAAGAAACGCACATAATGCATGCATGATGCGTGCATGATGTTCTGAAGGGTACCTACCAAAAAACTCCAGCCCCTTCTACGTAGATGTGTGCCTTCCGTTGTGTAATAATTTACCATTGAGTAATGATTTACCATTGTGTAATAATAATTTACCCATCAATAATACTTCAACGTTTGTTGAAGTTTCACTACCTATCAACAAACTCCAAAAGAGCCATCATTTTTCAAATGAAATAATATCACAGAACAACCAACTCGACTTCGTACTCCGTGATTATAGTCAGGTGATCCCTAGCAATGATTTTATCTCGGGCTAATTCCCGATTGTTAGCGCTTTCCTGGTGACAAGATTTGGGCTAAATGTATACAATTTCATTCACCCTGCTGTCGAAAATGCCTGTCGGTGCAGATTTCGGGGCCTTACTGTGAACGAACGGCTGGACGTACTCCGAGTGGTCTTAAAAAACTCGTAAGTTCAAGAACTATTTAAAACCATAAAAAGATTCACGTAAAAAAAGGTATAGGCGTTCTGAAAATTTCAACCCCTATTTTGAACCCCTTAGAGATGACTGACAGTAACGTCGAGCTTCGAGGACCAACTCGACCCCGAACGGAACCTGTAACCCGAATTTCATCCATTTTGTTTCATGGTAACTAAGAAAAGTGGTCAGTCTCAGTACGGCGTACGGCGGAAAGACAGAAATATTTGTATTGGATTTTCGGATTCTACTACCTCGCAACGTAAACCATCAAATTTTGAGGGGAGTTAGCATTTTTTTTCCATGATCGATTCCAACGGTTCATTATTGAAAATAATAAACCAAAAAGAGTATGTCTGCTAACCCTAAATTCAACTAACCCATGGATAATGTATAAACTGTTGATCCGATATCCGTGAACCTGGCTACAATAAATTCTGGATCTGGTAAGGAACCTTTGTGGGATTGCTAAGTAAGAATGAGGAGGCATGATCAGTTGAGTGAGCCACGAAGCTAATTTCTTTCCAATTCTACGATGACGAAATTCCTCTGTGAGTCTGCTAGTTACGAATGACAAGACAGGGGTAACAATTGTCAGATGCGTGAGCTATGAGCTGTCCTATTTAGTAACGATCCAGCATAGATGCTGTATTTGACCTGTGCGATTTTTGGATAGATTTCAAGAGGCCACCCAGATAAAGCAAACCTCAAGGCGCTTTCAGGCTGAGATGATGAAATTTGACGAAGGATCTGAGGGATCGCTCGGTAAGAATGACATTGTAGATAGTTTCACGATCAGCTCAGTGAGCTGTGGGACTAATTTGTTTCCTATTCTACCTACGATACTGAACTCGACCTGGACTGCTGAATAAGAATGACAAGGTCGGGTTCATACCAATGTCGCCTGAGTGAGCCCTGTGGTTATTCTTCTTCTAGTTTAACCTGGAGTTGGATCTGAGGCCACTATGGGTCTGCTGGTTCAAAACTGCACAGTAGGGTGAGCCACCAGGTTCGCAGACTGAGCCATGAGGTTTTGTCTCCTTTAAGCTTACGATGCTTAAATTTGACTTGGAGCCCCTTTGTGTAAATGGTGGGTAGAAACGACGACACGGCTATGAACCACCGAGACATCAGCCTACGATGCCTAAATTTGACATGAAGCTGGACTGCGTGGTAAGAATGACATGGTAGGAAGTTACCCTGATCAGCAGACTTAGGTACAATTTTTTTTAAAGTTTTCCAAGTTCCTGATGTTTTGTTACCCAAATTATCAAAAGAATGTGTTTGGAAAGCGTCTTTCGAAATCTGGGGGCCTAGGTATTAACTAAAACAGATAGTGGAAAGAGATTATCTATTTTGAAAATCTCCCGCGAGAGATAGTCTTCCCTGGGAGACAGTCTCTTCCAATGTCTCCCGGGTTCGTCTATTTTACTGAATAGCTCCAGAGACCTTGAGAAAGAGATATGGATCCTAATACATGAAAATGCCATAGTATCCATAAATTGCGAGATGTTTGAGCCCCCGGGAGTTCAATTCCTTAATAATGAACGCATTTCTTAGTAATACCTATTCAATGGGTACCAACCTACCTCAATCCATACTTGGACGTTTTTACTCACGAATCGGATAAAAGTTTAAATGAAATTGAAAAAAGTCTCAATTATAAACAGAAAAAGTCGAATTAGGGGGCATTAGGAGGGGGCTTTAGGGGGTCGAATTAGGGGGGGGGAGGAATTAGGGGTTATTACCATCTACACTCTTAGGCCACTCTTAGGTAGGTAGGTACCTACCTCAACCCGTACTTGGACGTTTTTACTCATGAATCAATAATTATGTATATATTTTTGATTAAAATTGAAACGAAAAATTTAATCTTTATGAAATGAAAAAAATATATACACGATCAAAATTACCGATGTGGTTGTGGATGAACGAGGATATTACACGATCACTGTGAAACAAACGAGAAATAGACTCTCTCTTTCGAGGAAAGACACCTAATAAATTAGCTGCCTCTCTGAAAGAGATCGAGAATGCCAAGATGGCCGCCAACTCTCTCTTGTAAAAGTTACTGAATAACCCTGTCATGGATACTATAAAAATCTATTTTGCCAAAAGAGAGAGTCGGACCTGAAAGAGATGTCTCTTTGGCTTAGTGAATAGGCCCCCTGTTTCCAGAGAGTCTGTCGGTTCGGGTGTTTTGTCTTCATTCAACTATTCTTTACTGCGTCACGTTATAAATGGTTATAAATGTATCTTGCTCCATTTAAATATTTTGGAATCAGATTGTTTAGTAGTAGATTGTTCAAAGTCAACCTTAGCTTTCAGAATCAGTAGCTGATGGCTGTTTCAAAACTCAGTGCTTTAATTCGACATGAACCATCCGCGGTTCATGCGATAAGGGACTGCGAGATAAGAATATCAAGGTAGAGACATAAATTAATATTCTACAACCAGCTGAGTGAGACCTGTCGTTAATGTATTTCCTATCCAACCTGCGATGCTGGAAATCGATTTGGTTTTTCTGTGGAATTATGTAACAACTACCTACAGTTGTTTTATGAAACAACTGAAAATGAAGAGATATCTAACGTAACGCACCGAACTCCAATGAATTGAAACGGTCCGTTTGTGAATCGCTAAGGCGCGGGTCCTCGGGACATCCCTTCAATGAACTCGTAAAAACACGGTGTAGCCATCAAACCCGGTATTGTTTGTTAGAAGTATTAATTTTTCCTCTCTAGTGTAATTCGATTCATCGGAAATTCAGTTGCTACCGTTTCATTGTTCGTGAGGCCGTTAAAAAGTATAAATAGCGTTCCCATAAAGGGTTTTATTGGCGTGGGGTAGACAACCCGATGACGGCGATGGAAAAATGGATAGGACTTTCATCCATGCAGCTTCATCAAATGGTATTGCATTTATTTTCTCTCCGGAGGGGAAAAAATCAAAATTGAGAGATTCTAACTTTGGTAGTTTTCACTTAGTTGTGAACGTCGAATTTCATATTATTTCGATATTATCCTGATATCCAGCGGCAAGGTCGTCGGGTAAAATTTATTTGTGTGATACCGGTTTTGTCTTCCTCAGTCACATCATCCGTTTCCTCATTAACTGGCAAAAAATCATCTGCCGCTCATTTTTGCCAGTTGATGAGGAAGAGGCTTTTGGCCCACACAAGCTGATGATGTGACTGAGGAAGACAAAGTCCAAACCGGTTCCACACAAATAAATTGTACCCGATGACGTGAGTGGTTTTCTTCTTTCGCCGCAGGGACCCTACCACTGTATTTGCGAAAATTAGGATATCCAAAAAATATTCCACCCAGCGTAATATTAATATTTTTTTAATAAATCGTTTATTTACACATTTTGCATAATACAGATAGATTCACAGGTAAAATGAACGGAACGTTCCTTTGTTTATTACTTGAGCCTAAGGTCAGTGACCTGTCCAGGCTCGTTTCTCTCCCAGCTCAGCTTGTGTATGCGTTCGTTCGGTAATACATTTTAGTTTATAATTCTTATACATTATATCTACTTCTTAAATATCTTAATTTTAACAAACTTAAATCTAGTACACTTAAACCTAAATCTAGTATACTTAATGTCTAATGAAGGTTATTGTGGTAGTACATTTCTGTTATCCAGAATTTTAAATCTAGGGATGGTGGATTTTTGGAGGGTCATTATGAAAGTGCATTTCTGTTATTCAAAATTTAAATGTAAGGGTGATGGATTTTGCATTTATTTGATTCATCAAGTGTTGAAATGTTAGTTTTTTGAATACGGCTACAGAATTAGTTGTTTTAATTGCTGATGGTAGATTTTCGAAAACCGAGGGTGCTAGCCAAGGCAACTGCCTAGTGTAGAAGTCATTGCTTGGGTGTGCTATTGATAAAATACTTTGTGCGTTCAACCTGGTTGGTCTCACATCACTTCTTTTCTTGAACAAGCCGAGGGATTTATGCACATATAAAGCCAATCTGTAAACATACGCCATTCTTGGAGAAAGCACTTCAAAATCCTCGTAAAGGTTCACTATTCGGGTGCGCCTGTGTGATTTCGTGGCTATACGTAAGACAGTATTCACAACAAAATTTAGGTTACCAAAACTACTCGCGTAAGCACCTCCCCATATGGGTAGATCAGTATGCTATAGACATAATCATAGAAAACCATAGGTACGTACATTTTTTCGGCTAAGCCACTTCTCAATAAGATGAACTGGTGGTATGTTTTCCTAATACTTGCTACAAGACTTAGTATGTGTTCCTACCAATTCATATGCTGATCAAGCAACAGCCCTAAATATCTGATGGAGTTTACTTTTTCCAGTCTTTGACAAGTAAGCGTAGCATGTTGAGAGCCGCAATTTCCCTGATGTATTTCTATTTTTGAATCTACTGGTTGTCCAACTAAATTGATTGAAAATGATATACCTATACCCGGTCCTGTTCCACCCATGATTGATAAAATTGATTTATATACAGCTTCTTCAGTAGTTGCGCGAAGGCTCATTTTTGTCTTAACGGCACAGGATAGGTCCTTATAAGGGTTATAATGAGTAAATTTTGAATTTAGTTGTTTGCCCACCGATGTTAAGTGTTCATTCAGCTTATTCGCAATTTTTTTGGATCATTGATTTCGCCACCATCATAAATTAGTTTTTTGATTGATATTGCGTCATTCCCAGTTTTTCCTAGCGCTGCATTTACTGTTTTCCACAGTTTAGCGGAGTATCAGATTTATTTAGTTGCCCGGCAAAATAGCCATCCTTAGTTTTTTCAAGAAGATAGTTTTTCCAAGAAGAGCTTGTTTAGATAGCTCACGTAATTTTTACGTAGAAGCATGTTATTAGGGCTTCGCTTTACTTTTTTGGCCAGCTTATCACGATTGTTTATAGAATTTACAACAGCTGCGGTGATCCATGGTTTTAGTTTTCTATTCTTACAATTCTTTGGCTTAACACATTATTATACAGAGCTCAATAGAGTTTTGTAAAATACTAATAAAAAGATCAAAGGCTAGATTAATAACACCATGTTGGAATACTGGACTCCAGTCTATCAGTTTCATTAGTTCATAAAGTTGTTTCAAATCGGTTTTCTTTATAGTGCAATATTCATCAGTTTAGGTTTAGTGCTGGTGGAGACCGTCGATGTTTCAATCGCAACGCAACAGGGGAGTGATCCGTCATACTGATATTGAGGATAGCAGACTTGGAGTGATTGAGTATTCAACCATTAAGCAACTATTCTCTCTCGTAGGTACATTTATCCAGCTGCCAACCCCCAATTCGTGTAACAAATCGTAATATTCTGTAATTTCTACATTTTCATTTGCTTCTAAAATATTCAAGTTTAGGTCTCCCGTAAATATTGTAATTCCAGCGCTCGATGGTTGCAGCTTTGCTTTTAATTCTATGACAAATTCTGATGTAGTAGTTACATGCAAACTATACATACTAATGAGTGTAAATTCCTGTGAGCCAATTTTGAATGTTGTACTTATAACTGATGCGCTGGTATATTTTCGACGGGATGTCAATATTCAAGATGTCCGTATACCTACACGCAGTCAAAAACAAGAAACTTGAGAAAGTTGAAAAATGATAAAAGGATGAAGCAGATGTACTCTTAAGGTAGGTAGGTACATATTATTGTAATACATAGTGTCGCACGATGGTTGGAAAACCGGGATTCCATTCTATGAAACATAGGCATTACTTTGGTAACAATCTTCCTCCGTAGTCTTATCTCGAATATATTCTCCTAGGTATTCTGTTGTATCTTTTATATCTACGTATTAATTTTTTAATTTCTGTTGTATCACGTTCCTTCATCTCTATTTCTTCTTTATTTGACCGTAACAGACCAATGCTATGAGTTACAGGTATTTATATTCGAAAGGTACTTATTGACTAGATTTAGATATTTAGGTGCTTACAAATACAGTTCGTGATAATTATGGTCATTCGATAACGAACTGTATTTTTAAGTGTCTAGATATCTAAATCAAGTCAAAAAGTACCTACTTCATAGGTACCTATCAAATATAAATAGCAGCTCATAGCAATTGTTTGTTACCAGGCCAACTGAAGAAGAAGTAGAGATAAAGGAACGTGATACAACAAAAATTTAAAAAATTATTAAGTAAACATAAAAGATACAATAGAATACCTAAGAAGAATATATTAGAGATAAGACAACGGACCAGTGATTGTTACCAAAGTAACCTAGGAAAGAAAGCAAACTTGTTACAGCAGTATAAATATTTTGTAGGTCACTGACGAGGCCCTAGCGGCGAAAACTGTGGGAATAAAACTTTAAGAACTACGAGAAGACTAATTCCTTCGCCCTCAATTAACGACCAATCGATAAACGATGGCAATCCCAACACCACAAATTCACATTTAGCAATTTTAAGGTAGTTTTTTCTTTTTCATCGAGCTTCATTCTTGTTCGAAGAATGAGTCAAGAACAAATGAGTCATACAGCTTGAAAATTTGAGGACGAACCTACTTCCGTACCAACTTGTTCGACCTTCAGAATTTGTGACAACAGAAATAAGTTTGTGACAACTTGAGAACCACTGCCCTTGTCCGGTCTCGTCTCCAACTTGGAACGATCATTTCGTACTTTGCATGGTGTCGAACGAGAAATACCGAATATAATTTGAGCAATGATCTAATCTTTGGAACAACGTGGATTTTTGCGAACCGCCATCATCACTTTCCAGCTGTTCACGTGAAATGCATGCAGCAATAATTACCTCCAGAACTCGCGTGACTCAAAGCAATGGTTTGCCCGTTCTGTGGGAACGGGTCTGATTTGTCGTGTTTTTTCCCACTCCCCTTTCTTTCTAACCTCCGGTCTTCTTTTTTGCCCTCTGCCATTCTCTACCTGTACTGCCAAGCAAAGCTGAGTACGGCATTATGAAACAGATAGGGGAGAAAAGTGGATTAAGGAGGGGTTCACTACCCCTATTGGCAAATTATAACAAGTCCGTGTGGAAGTATAAAAGCTGACCAAGTACGAGGTCACGATGATAATGGAAATATATTTCCGTTGTATTATTTATGTAGGGGTATGCCAACACTAAGAGTTAACATACATTATATAAACATAGGTACTATTAGCCGATTGGTTGTTAGGTGAGGGCGAAGAAATTTGGCCGAATTTCATCGCCCTCACCGATTTAATTGATTGGCCGAATTTCTTCGCCCTCACCGAACAACCAATCGATAAACGATGAAACCCCTAACACCACTAATACCCATTTAATAGATTACCCATTTAGTAGATCGCTATCCAGGTAGAAAGGACATACAACTGATTAATCTCTCTCAGCATGCTATAAACAGAAACGGTTCAGTCAGTTTGCTCCGAGTCATAACTAAGGACAGGTTTGGTATTTATCGTAACGTTGAAGGTTAAAGATCAAAGTGTAGGTAGTATTAGTTTTCTAAATTTTGATTGAAATTCCTAGATCTGATTAGTAGGTTAGACTATGTCATTTTGACGTCCTAGACAATTTTAATTTATTTTGGTACAACCCACTCGATTATTACTATGTGTACCTAGTGCAGTTTTGCGTATAATTCGTTAACGAAGTGAATTGTTGCCGGAAAGTAGGTAAATAATAGGGAAAAGGAGGTTTTTATGAGATAACGCTCTTTTTATAGTGAAACACTGGTATATTTACTGGCAGATAGGGAATTGTAACAGACCCCATTTTTCATCCAGATATATATATATATATATATTTTTTTGTACAGAACAGTTGAATTTAACTTAACTGATAAGTTCAGTTAAATTTATAGTAGGTAGTGAACGATTAATGCAGCTGATAGTTTCGAGTAATAACTTCGATTACTACTTTGTAATTTAGGTAATAATTTCAAATAGTCTTGGCTAATATTATATGGTACGGTTGGATAACAGTACTGTTATGATTTGGATCGATTTGAAGTGTTTCGTGGAGACTTTATCGGGTCCGGATCTGGTGGGTCGGGGGGTCTGGATCACTTGAGGGATAAGGAAGTTATGGCCCATACCAGTATTTGATAAATTCTATGTAAAACCCAATAACAATTACTGTGTACCTACTTAAACGTACTCTACTGTAGTTTTCCATCTGAACAAGAATGCATTATTAATATTCATTTTGTGTCTATAATAGATTGTCTTCTTACTGGCGTTTCTGTGTTACAGTGTGAGGATCAGCGATCAAGACATAACGGCAAGATAGAGTAATTCTGACAGGTTCACGCTTCAACGGTTGAACGGATTTTAGTGGTTTGTTGCAAAATGATTGGAACTGCCCAGGGAAGGTTTATGGCTATTGTTTTCCTGAATAAATTCCTTTTCTTATTCATCAAATTGGCCATCTTTAGCGACGACTGGTTTAATTTGTTCATATTGTGAAGTGTTTACGTTGTTAGCACGCTGTTAATTGTTAGCAACGTTCAGAATTTTTTTTGCGGTTTTGTTAACTGAAGGTTTTCCCCCCTCCCTTAATTAATTTAATCCACCCGGGGGGCAGCTAAGTTTGCTGGTATAAACCGTGGTAGAGTTTGCAGTATTTCACAAGAGCAGTTTTTGTGAGAGTTTTTGTAACCAAAGATGTTCGTCAGAGAGTAGCTACGTGAATAAAGAAGCTAAATTCGTAAGTTTTGGCTTCTTTTGGACTGTCGTAATTTACATGATACCTGCGCATTTCCCCAGATAACCTCTTCCATTGTACAATGATGTAGGTGGTGGTTAAGGGGCGCCTACCTTTCCTTATGAATTCCTTCTTCGACGCTAACTTATCACTTATTCTTTGTCCATATTAAGTATGTAGGTATACTGTAGGCACCAACGTCGCTTCAACTTGAGTATAACTTGTGGTAATTGCTAGTTAGCATCTGCGTTCGCTCGCTCTGTCAGGAACTTAACCCTTTCACCCCTGGTGGGACGTATAATATGTCCCATCATATTTTTGCACTCATAAACCTGCTGGGACACATCTATGTCCCAGGAACTGAATTACCTACTGCTTCAATTTTTCCAATCGTTTCAGGGCCTATTGAGTGAGTGTAACAGTGGGGGGTGGACCCTCGAGAGTCCCCCTCCTAGACCAGCGAGATTATCACCGGTTAAGAAGGGATATCGATTAGGCTTCCCCAAGCGACCCCGTCTCCACCAGAAGAAAAAATGTATCGAGAACAGCCCACACTGTTACACTCCTCCCCACATGACATACTTCTGGGTAGCAGGAGTATGAGAGGAAAAGGGGGAATGAAAAGTAGTATGAAGTTCTGGTTCAGGAAAATACATCTGAACAACTTCAAGGTGACTAACCTCCATCGTAATGGCACTACCTCAATAATATTTTACTGGTGGAGAACAAAGCTCCTACATACGAGTATTGGTGGATAATGTTGTCAGAGGTTTGTTGTCCAGTGAATTGTGCTGCTCTGGGCAACCTCTAGGTGATCAACCTCCATCGTTGGGATGGAACAACTATTGGGACTTGTCAATTGGGACGCGGCATTAATCGCCTTGTAATGAGCTCAGTATATTTTAATTATACTGACACTCTAATGGGGGGAGAGGGGGTGGGGAAGCCAATAGATGTAAGTATTATCAAAGGGACAGGTTGTTAGTAAAGGAATCCTTCTGGGAAACGTTCGGGCGTATCCTTCTGGTAAGCCCACAAAAAGTGGATGGAGTATGGTGAAGTGCTCAGCGCATACTACCGAACCACGCTCTGCTACCATGTGACAGAGTGTGACAGTGGGGGTGGACCCTCGAGAGTCCCCCTCCTAGACCAGCGAGATTATCACCGGTTAAGAAGGGATATCGATTAGGCTTCCCCAAGCGACCCCGTCTCCACCGGAAGAAAAATGTATCGAGAACAGCTGTTACACACTAAAGTCCTTATTAAGGAACACTACAGTGAGTATGAACTCATCATGCTTCTTCCAACACGGTGCATAGCAGGAAATGACTGTTGAACAGTAAAGTCCCACCTCAAACGCGCTGAAAAAAAACTAGTGCCGACGAAAATAATCATTCCCGGTTAGGCAGTGCAGTGAAGCTTGATTCTCAGCCGGGTTGAAAGGGTTCAACTTACTTTGAGATATCCACGTGAGTTAGGAAATTAATGGCCCTGGAAGCTCTACAGTCCTACGTGCAACATTCGGTTTCCCCCAACGCTGAGTCCATTTCCAACGCTAAGCCCATCGTCGCTTTCGCTGAAGAAAAGGTCTGAATTTTCTAACGGAACTGTTTCCGTCCATTAGCGGCTAAGGCTCCCTCACGGGTCGGCCTGTAGACATCTGTTGATTCACCCCCTGAGCAAACTGGAAGAACCCGCTAGCGAGGGCAACTTCTTTATAACCAACTTCCTTCACAATAGAAACGCGCTTTCGACCCTCGTTCTCGTTTGGTGGCTCCGGGTTTTTCTGTAACATTTCATTCTGCGTTACCCTCTTCGAGATACTTCACCTCTTCTTGAGACGGGGCCCTAATAATGGGAGATTGTTGAAGGAGTCCTCCATATACATACGCTCACTGAAGCCCTTAGGCACTGCTTAACCTTATCGAGTTCAGGATGTGATTTTCCGAAAACTACCACATCCTTATATACTTACAGGTGAGTTCCATGGAAAACTGAGCGAAGACTCCTAAACGGATAATTTTCCGGAGAATCAAACCATCCTAAGTAATAACCAATAATTGGCGTACATGGGAGAGAGGTGAGCTTATAAAGTCTAGAAGTGAAAGGGCTGGTGTTTTTGTGACTTGCTGTTGTTCAAGTGAAAGGAATCAAAGGAAAGGGAGTGGTCAAGGTGAAAGGGATCCATCTGGACAGAAGGTACTGAAGGAACCCAGCTGCTACAAAAATGAAAGCAATAATTAGAGAAAAACTTCGATGAATTACATCATTTAAACCTTGAAGAACCTATCACTATTAATTATTATTTCGAATTTTTTACTACACCCAACATACAGGGCTATCGATAGAAATGGAGAAACTCAATAAATTGTCTTCGTTGCTTCAAATCTGAAGCCATGACTAGATTCGTTCAAACGACTTCCAAAGGTAGAATCACCCTTTTGTACCAACCCTTTTCATTTTCTTATTTCTTTTATTTTTAGGCGAACCACACTTTGGCGAAGATCTGTTGAAGAAATTGGTGAAGTGATTGTCAGTTGCGAATTTTCAAAACAATTAGATAGGTACCTACCTATGTTATAATGCAATGCAAAACTCGGCGCTCCGCGCCTCGCCAGGGGGCAAGCCCCCTGGACCCCCGGTTACCTCTATTTACATACTTCGGACGAAATTATAGAAACACAGAATGTGTTTTAGCTCACGCGTTTCACATAAACCCGTCTTCAATCTTCGGTTGAAGATTGGTTAACTTCCTCCCACTAATGTTTCGTCGTAACTGGTGGTGCCGTGGTGCCTTATACTTAAATTTTGTTAAGTAAACATAAACTAGTCTGAGCTTCATCTCCAAGACTCCTACATCTCCAAGAGATAATTCGTTTATCGGTTGTTTGGTCTTAAAATTATGTCTTTACTTATATAAAGCTTGCAATCGTGTTCACAATATAAATTATTGAGAATGATCACCTGTGTGTAAACAATTATTTAAACAATCACGCTCATACCGCAGCTTGTCGGCCACGCACTCCGCAGTGGTTAACGTAATATGGTTAGGTAAATCGAGAGCTATCCAACGAGTGGTGAACGATTTTTGTACGATGATAACTGGCGAAGTTAAAGTTCCGTAGCAACGAATCGGTTGTACGTGAAAATCATTAGAAATGTTGTCGTCCCAGATTTCGTTACGAAATTTCGTTAGCTTTTTTGGCTAGTTAGTCCATGGCTAAAACACATTCTGTGTTAAAACGCGGTCTTAACCGGGTAAATGTTAGTTTACCAGACGCTGTAGCATCTCTAGTTTCAAATGTGACACTATCTTTTTTTGGTTTATTATATCAATAATGAACCTTTGGAATCGAGCATGAAAAAAAAAATTTTTAACCCCCCCCCTCAAAATTTGATGATTTACGTTTCAAGGTATGTAGATTCCGAAAATGCAATAAAAATTTTCTGTCCGTACGCCGTACTTCACACTTTTCTTAGTTACCATGCGCCAAAATTGACGAAATTCGGTTTATAGGCCCCGTTCGGGGTGTAGTTGGTCCTCGAAGCTCGGCGTTATTGTCAGTCATCTCTAAGGGGTGAAAAATAGGGGTTGAACATTTCAGGACGCCTATACCTTTTTTTACGTGAATCGTTTTAAGGTTTTAAATAGTTCTTGAACCTTACGAGTTTTTTGAGACCACCCGGAGCATCGTACGTCCTGCCTTTCCTTCACAGGCCCCCAAGTTTGCTCCGAGAGGCTTGGTCAACAGGAGGGTGAATCAAGTTGTATACATTCAGCCCAAATATCATCGCTAGGGAGCACCTGATTATAATCACAGATGGCTGTATGAAGTCGAGTTGGTTGTTCTGCGATATTATTCCATTTGAAAAATG
This sequence comes from Leptopterna dolabrata, assembly GCA_954871275.1. Taxonomy (NCBI): domain Eukaryota; kingdom Metazoa; phylum Arthropoda; class Insecta; order Hemiptera; family Miridae; genus Leptopterna; species Leptopterna dolabrata. Next base: position 16,681,334 of record OX940984.1, on the reverse strand, counting down.
AAGGCTGCTTTGGGTTTTGTTGATAGGTACTTTTGCAACTTGAACAAACGGTGAAGTATTATTGATGGGTAAATTATTACACAATGGTAAATTATTACACAACTGTAAACTATTACACAACGGTTCATTATGCCATCTAAGTAGACGGGGCTGTGTTTTGTTGATAGTACCTACTTTTGCAACTTGAACAATCGTTGAAGTATTATTGATGGGCAAATTATTACGCAATGGTACATTATTACACAACGGTTCAGTAGGTATATGTAGTATAAACGTAGAAGGGGCATCTATGCAGAAAACAGTGACCTACGCAGAAGGGGCATCTATACAGGTAAATAATAAACCTTTGTGTAATAATTTGCAGCGTTTTTTCTCTATAATGTTTTTATTGGCTTGTAACGTTTCTGGGGTAACAGGTTGAATGCTCTGCGTCAAACGTGGACTAATAACTGCCGTTTTAATAACTCCAGGTTTGCTGGGTGCAAGGCTCCGGAATTCCTTGGACCTTGCCATCCGTTGGTCTCGCCAGCCTTGAGGCATTTGGTATGGCTGCCCTAAGACACCTCAGAGAGATCATTAGGTTTTTTTTTTCCATCTTTCCTTCCTCTCTTCCTTCTTAATTTTTCCTTCTTCCACCCTTATATACTCGAAATTATTTTCTCTTCCTCTCTTCAAGATGTAATTTTTTAATTATGCCAGCTATAACTGCATTGATTGAGCTGTTCCGTGTATAGTAGCTAAGAGGGGTCCCAAACCCTATTCCTTCGACCATCAACAAGTAGTGTGCGTTCGACCTCAAATGGAAGGGATTTCGAAGTTCTGAGACATGAGTTTCGTTTTGGAAAACCTTGACCTCATTTGTCTCGGAAAGATCATCGACCTCGACTACTGCGCCCTCGGTGGAGTTAGTGAAAACTAGGGTTGTAGTAATTTTCCGGGAGTCGGAAGAGACCATAAATGCGAAAGATTGCCGATGGAGTGCTCTTATTGTAAGCCTCCCAGCAAAAATTGGAACGAAGAAAGGATGGGGTAATTTTGATAAATTAAAATAACAACATTATCTGCGCGCATTATCAACAATTTGGGCTTGTAGGTAAGAAGGTACAAAGTACTCCGTTTACATATTGAGATTTTCAATACCCTTTTGATTTTCGTTTACAACTGAAACCAAACTGAAGGTTTTATTATGGAGCACAGAAGTCCAAACCACTGCTACAAGTATTTTGGTAATGGGAACACCTTACCTACCGTCTCGTTCGATTTTAATATCAGGCAAAGCGTGAGCACGAGCTGCACAAATGTAGTTAATTTTATCGTTCAAACAAGTGATTACTTTACCAACATAACAACTCTTATTATATAGTAGTTGATGAAAGGATTTCCTTAGTAACATCAGCATGAACATAATTAAGCTAATTGCTCGATAAAACCGAGATATTCATCTCTGGCAGGACTAATAAGTAATTTTTTAAGAAATTGTTTACTGGATGGGGTGTTAATTAACGCGAGCTTCGGGCTTGTTGATAACGCTCATTTTCATAAGGGGGCTCGACCGGGGAAGGAAGGTAGTTGATACCTACGCTAGGGTAGTTGATAAGTGAATAACCTAGATTTGACAAAAATTTAATTATTTAACAGACATATTTAACAGACATTTTTATAAAATAATGGTAGGTACGTAAAAGCCTGTACATAACACAACAGGCGGAACATTGTGACAAGTTATAAAAAGTAAGCCGTGACGACACTGAATGAGTGATTACAGAATGATAAACAACACCTGAACGCCCACCAACATTCCGTAAATTTTATGAGTGACTTCAGATTTCTCTCATGTATATGATATATGATAAATGATATAAATTATAAGAAGGTAGGTAAGTTTTGATGTCGAGTAGCACTCGAGTAGTTTTTCTGTCGTGAAAATCACAAAGCAAAAAATAGTTGACAGCTGTACGTACTTTCAAAGGTACGACTCGTAGTACGTATGCCAGCCATATATAGCAACCATGAATAAGGAAAGTGTGCTGCCTCGCACCTGATGTTCTGTGTAATGGGGATCATCCAGGTAACCAGAAAGACGGCGACTTGGCAGAAAAACTATAACGTGGATGACGTATGGAAAATTACCTGTATATTTTGGGGTGCAGTAGAACTCAAGCAGTGCAATGGAGAAAATTATCTGGGCATTATTTTCACTTGCAGGTTTTTTTTGGGGTTTTTTTTTTCAGTGAAAATTCGCCAATCCCAACCTAATTACCTATAGAGTTCTGAATTTATTATGAAGGATTATTAATTTGTTGATAATCTGTACTGAGAGGGATTGCAGTCGTTGAAGCCTGGATCAATTATATTTATTCCGTTTCATTGCCTCGGTACAATATTAACGACCGATCTCGATGGAGCAGAGGCCGCTATACTTAGTTGTTGAAAATGATGGCCACTTCGTATGCCTATGGTTAATTAACATCGCCGTCCACGCTCCGTCAACGTGCGTTTGCTGTTGGCGAGTCCAGGTAGGCCGGGGAAGGAAAAGGCTTCATTAAAATGAGGAAAAAAGCTCGTCCTCACTCATTAAATCCTACGGACGAAGCGTATTCTGTTTCCACAATAATGAACTTCCGGTAGCTCCAACGTACCGTAAGCTCAATTATCCGTTTTTAATAAATACAACTTACTATTGCTTAGCACGACATATGGTTTCTCGTTCTCCGCGAGCACCTGTTGAATGGGGTTTAGGACTTCTCAATTTGTTTCGAATTAGAGAAGTCATTAGGTTGGTATTGAGTCTTCAAAAGTGAACAATAATTGGGAAGGTTGGAAACACAGGAAGCGTCGAGATGTTCTCGATCATCAATTAAAACTATGACAGCACGCAAGGTGAAGATGAGAGAACGGGGAAGATATTATGGACAAGAGGAAAGACAGAGGAATAAACCAAGAAGTGGATATACAGACTGACCTTCGGTTCAGCTCGCAGAAACGAAAATAGAATTCTGAAGCCGAGGAAGAGGGACAGAAATATTTTACTGATCGTCCGGCTACGCTAACTACTGCTCCAGCGTTGACCAGGAGGCCCGTCAACTATCAGCAATCCGCACCAGGCTCCGTCAAAGTACCCTCATTTTTGGAACTTTCCTGGCCCTTCCCAACAAGCAGTTTCGCATGAATGAAAACATTATGAACATTATTGATAAGGCGACACAAATAATTCAGACAGAGCGAAAAATACAAGAAAAAAAGTTCCAGTCATGCAGCATGATTGTTTAAAAAGATGACGTAGCGAGAAACCGGAGTTTAAATATGGAAAATCTGAAATAATATTGGGATTTAACAAGTAGGTCTGGTAGGTTGTTTAGATTTTAGTCATTTTTACCGATTTTTGCTCCCTAAAAGTCGAACTTGATCCACACTCTTCCAAAAATACTTTCATTATTGAAATATTGGAGGCTTTCAGTATCAAATCACCATTCCGTACCACATTTCATAAAATTATACAATTTTTTTCGTGGTTTTTACCCATTTTTACCAATTATTGTTGACCCTTTTATAAAGTCAAATTTGACCCACTGTTTTTTGAGAAAAATATTTTTATCAACGAAATAGTTCTGTTGTGAACCACCATCCCATATAAAGTCAGGTGAATTATTGTTATTCATTTTGGCCCTTAATTACCAATTTGTGACTCCCAAATTGGTATACTCCCGAAAAACCACTGAAATTATATCTTTCTGTCTTTACTCTCCCTTCCATACCGCTTTCAGCGATTTCATATCTGTTGTTCGCGATTTTGGCCGTTTTTAGCGCTTTTTGACCTCTCTAAAAACTCAAATTTGACCCCTTAGAATTTTTGAAAATTTTTAATTTTCGAACTCTTCTTTCTGTTTGGCAATATGAGCATTTTGGCCAAATCGGAATTTTTATCATGTACCCAAGATCAGATATCGTCTGGAGTGACACAAATTAATAAATATATCATATACCTGTATACCTACCTGCGTATATATGCATATAAATTTTTGATAAAATCTTGGAATGACGTCAGCATGCTCTGAAACGGATTATTTGCCTATAAAAAAAATTTCAAAAATTCACGTTCTAAAAATTTTGGACCCATCGCAATGAAGATTTTCTTCTTCCTTTTCTTTGAAAATTCGCAAAAAAAATTATGTTTTCTCAAATAAGTACATCTTCATTTTTAGTTTGGAAACGAAAACATAAATGGGTACCTACTTCCGCTTTATCCGCCCCTCCTCAGGCGCGCTCGATTTTGATCACCCCACGCCCGCCCGATGGCTTTAGGCATTTTGAACATTTTTCTTTCACGCTTTCATAGGCTTAGGTTTAGGTACATAGAATCTGGGGCAGGTTAAAGCCGTCAGGTAGGTGCAGGGAAAGACGGGAATTAGTGACCTTGACCCCGGGCGTCTCCCTCCCTTTTGATTTGGATGTCTGTCCTATGAATGGTTTTGGGCTGCTAATCTCTTCTCAAAGGTTACTTTCATCAAACGCTAATCGACAACTCCGGCTTCCAATAAAATCGGTAATTTTTCCCCCCCTTTATTATAAACAGTGCTAGTGATTCCAAGTTGAAATGTAGGTAGCACGAATCATATAATACATGTTCTTTTGTTTCTTAGTACCTATACATATGTACCTATACATAGTACATGAATGTGTGTATATATATGTAGGTAGGTACGTGTACCTACCTACCTCTTAATATTAACATGGTTGTATAGATACTAGTTAGGTCCGTAGGGATAGTAGGGATCCGTAGATTCTCTCATAGCACAGCCTTGCAAACCCTCCAGATTTTGCCCGAAGCAATCTCCGTTTGTTGGAACGGTGAAGGAGCGGAAAGCGTTGCACCACCTTGCGATGCAGATCCTCGTAAATTGAGTTAAAAGGATCTGACGCCGTGTGGCCTCCCGGCAATCGACTTCCGACGTAGCTTCAACCCGCCTTCCCTTTATCAAACAGAACCTGCCGTTGTTTGGTCTTCAGGTCAATGGGCAATTTCCGTGTGTAGGAGTTATTTATTTTCGAACTCAGAATAGGATTTAGCGCCCCCCACTGCCAATTTTCATCTCAAAACTCGTGTAGGTTGGGCAACAAATGGACAGTAAGAAAACGAAATGACGTCATAAAGTGGATGGCGCTGAGGGGAAATGTGGAGTTGGATCCCGAATTCCAAAAAATAAATTAGTTGGGTCCCGACCTCTTCTTTCAGGTACTCGAATTGGGTCCAGCCTATCAGCGTTACCCAGGAGACACCACGAGGAGGTTGGCCGATTATGTTCAGTGTTGGTTATCTTCATCGCGTTCAGAACACTTTGTGCTTCCTGGGTGCTCTTAGGTAATTTTGGGTGCAGAGCTCGACAAGCACGATGTATGTTGTTTCTTACTAATTTTAAGTTTTTAGTTTATTGCATCGTAGGTATATCAGCATTTTTCAACTCGGCTCGAATGATCTTCGAAGGTCGTGTAGAAATACTATCCAATGCATTTCTTTTAAATGAGTTGCTAATTTTTTGCCTAACTAAAACCTCACACCTCACCTTTTCGTGATTATGCTCGATGAGACCTTCAGAAAACACACGAATTCAGGTGACACTTCCTACGTTGTACACCATCTCGTAAAATTTTGTGAAAGCGAAACTTGCATCCATTATCCACAATGAGAGTTTTTTCCTTTTTCGCTTGGCATAACGTAAATTTATAAACACGAACTGCACAATGAATGATGATAAACTGCACCAACACAATCAGAACCTACCAATCACACCGACTAAAATCTTATTACTGAAACGAAATAAGCGAGCAAACGGCAGCGCAACGCACCTTCTCACCCAAAATACGTGAACAACACCTGCTCAAACATCTAATCACCGGCGGACCCATTTCGAGTTGTACGTAACAACGACGGCGGACCCAACTCATGCTCTACGGCATCTCATTAAATAATATAATTATATCGGGACCCAACTCGTGTTTATCCCAGCGGTGGCGCTGAGGGTTCCCCATAGGCGGACGCAGGGCCTTTAGCTATGACGCCATTTTGCTTTCTTACCACTGTTTTATCGTCCACTTTGGACCATCGGATCCATCATATTTATTTATTTATTTATTTTACTTTTACGGGAACAAGCTCAATTGCACAGGAACATAATACAAATCAGACAGCGAAACAATTCGCATAATACAAAGATACAAATAATAAAGAAACCTCATACGGGAATGAAAATAAGGAAAACAGGGGAAAAAACAAAATTCGCTAAGTGATGCACAGAATGGTAGGAATTAACAGAAACTTGTCTTTGAATTCTTAAGAAGGGACTTCAGTGAGCCAAGTGAAAAAGTGAAAAGTTGAAAAAGTCGAATTCACAGTGGGTAGTGATGAAGAGGTCATAATAGCACCTTTTCGGAAAGCACTCGCCGAGATACTTGAGAACATAAAAGAAAACATGTGAAATCAACCATTGAAGGAATTGAATTGAAGGAATGGAAATAATGGAAATAATAAACCTGCAGCTTACCACCAATTTATTTAAACGAAGCTTTTCGTTCAAATTCTGAGCATCATCAGAAAGGTACGCTCAGAATCTGAGCGAAAAACTTTGTTTAAATAAATTGGTGGTAAGCTGAAGGTGTGCGATAAAATTCGATGAATTGATGAAATGGAAATAATGTTGTGGAAGATCGATAGTGTTCTTATCAGCTCTGCATTCCATCCTTGAAATCTTGATATTTCGCTAGTTTATACCTGGTAGAGGTATACCTAGATAATCATAAGAAATATGCAGTTTCGTTGTGAATAGTATCAATCCTACCCAAGTTTTCTGCAGTTGCGGGTTCGTCTTGAGATCCACTGAAGGTGCTACAACCCAAAACAGCCAATCCCCCTAATTACCTGGTTCAAAACCGCCAAATGGGTTTTGAAATAATCTTGTTTTGGCTTTTATGAGCAGTACCAAAAGCGCTAATCTGCAGGGCGGAGTTTGCTTTTTCGGACCTGTGGGGTTCCTACGGTGTGTGTAACCTAAGAATTAGACCCCTCACACAAAAATTGAACATTCTCGTCAAATCGCGACTGTTTCGCTGGATTTTGCAGACATCCTCAGGGTTCTTTAATCTCCCTCAGCTTTTGAAAATGACTCCTCTGAACAGGTTTATTCCTAACTGTTGTTTGGAAATAAGTTATTCTTAGTAAGTACCTACGTAGAAAATAAGCTAGGTTCCTAAGGGACGCTGTAATGCTCCAAGAGGTAGGAACGAACTGGATCCCCAAGGGAACAGTAACAATCTCTCGGATTTGGACATAAACTTCAAGATTCCAAATGAATACGGATAATGTTAGTTTTTGTTCCGAAGAGTTATGATCAAGTTAGTTCGAATAGTAAAGCCATATAAAGAGACACACTTAGCGAAATAGCCAGACAAGTTTTGGGGATTTTCAACTAGCAGGCTTGTTGAGATGAGAGAGTTGGGGAGGACTATTGTCAATTTGCTCGATTTTTGACCAGTGTACGCCCGCATATACTATAACATATATATACTATGATGAGGTTCTTGACCGCAGGAATAACAACAGTTTGGAGGTTCTTGAGGTTCGGTCAGTGAAACGACTGTCTTTATGCCAATAGATGTTGAATAAATTCAATGAAACATTGGCATAAAGAAAGTCGTTTCGCTGACCGAACCTCAAGAACCTTCAAATTGATGTTATTCCTGCGGTCAAGTACCTCATCATAGTGTAATAAACATTGAGAAAACTGCCCATCCAACTTCAACACCTCAACAACATGAACCACTCTTTCATCGAATCCACAATCGTTCTGTATCTACTGCCTTGAAGATGTTGAATAAATTCAACGAAACGTTAGCATAAAGAAAGTTGTTTCACTGACCGAACCTCAAGAACCTCCAGACTGTTACTATATATATAAATAGTTATATGTTTTGTGTTCTGTTTCCCAACCTACTTACCTCTAGCTTCTTTTTGTGTTTAGTTGTTTAAAAGAGATAGAACTTGATAATTATGTAGTACTCGGAATAAAGAGGTTTCACAATATTCATGAATCTCAGACGAGTTCTGAAGTAAGGCATAGGTAACAGGATGATCAAGAAAATCACAACCACGTTACTAACCCGTTATTACAGTTTCCGTTCTCATATCTCATCTCCGCTACGCTGAAGGATCCCACAGTAATTTCCCACTTTGCCGTCGGGCTGGAGGAGCTGAATGGAAAAACTTCTTTATGAATGGAACCGCTTCCCTCCATCGTCTACGGGACGGGCAGACAAAAAGAAGGAGTTCAACCCCAAGGAAACACATGGTGAAATGAGCGGGTTGAAGGGAACTAATAATAAAGAGTCGATAAGGCGGGAGCGGTAGCGGTATCGTCGAATATCCGCCAGTTAACAAATACGAAGGTCGCCCAAGTACTGGTTAGGGAGAGTGACCAGTGGCCATTCCCTGTTTACGGGCGAATTAAAGTTACCACCTGCAAAGTGGGAAATTGAATACAGTCCATCGGCATCACATACAATATCTGATGGATCACGGTAGGTATAATGTATACAGGTAGGCGTAGAGGCTGACCCATACGTTCCTGCCTCGAGTTGGCCTAAAGGGCTGATCTAAATTTGACAAGCAGGAAAAATATCGAAACTTTGTTGTCTCTGACGTGAAGCTTGGAGTAATATAGTAGGCATATACCTAATAGTGCGACTAAATAATAAATTCTGTTTCGGTGTTTACAGCTATTTTTGTTACACCTGGGTGAGTTCAGAGAAATATGTATAGGAACCAAAAGGTTAGCAATACAATGGGCAATTCCCGTGTGTAGGTATTTTGCTTCCGAGTCTGCGAAGCAGCGGAAGCCTTGTGTTCACTTTCGTGAGCCAAAAAATTTTTGTCTTCAGAAATCAAAATTTCCACTTGCATTTTGCGTTTCAAAGCCTACTGAACAAATTTGGTTCCGTGTCTGTCGGTCTGTGAGTCTGTGAGTCTGTGAGTCTGTGAATCTGTGAGTCTGTGAGTCTGTGAGTCTGTCCGCATTTCCTTGTTACAGCCATAACTGCCACGATTTTGAATTGATTCAGCTCAAATTTTGAGGGATGGTGCGGATAAGGCCCCTTGAGGTCCCATACAAATTTCAACATGATTGATCCAGCGGTACGCCCTGCGCATGCGCTAACGTTAAATTCAACAAACACGCATAACTTTCACAATTTTGATTCAATTTCGCTCAAATTTTCAAGGGTTGTTTGGACAAGGCCTAGTGAGTTCCAGTATGAATTTCAGCATGATCGGACCCTCGGTGCGCTCTGCGCATGCGCTGGCGTGAAATAACTTAATTTCCTTGTTACAGCCGTAGTAACCAAAGATTTCACCCAATTTCAATGTAATTCTCAGGGATTAAGCGGGTAGGGCCCATTGAGGTCCCATATAAATTTCAACATGATAGAGCCAGCGGTTCGCCCTGCGCATGCGCTCTGTCTGTCTGTCTGTCCTTCTATGCACGGCCAAACGGCTCGACGGATATCGACCAAATTTGGCACGAATATCCAGTAGGCTCCCAAGTTGTGCAACGTCGCATTTTTAATTCCCTGACCATAGCGGAACTATGGTCGACCATGGTCAACTCCTGAATGGCTTGATGGATATTGACCAAATTTGGCACGAATATCCAGTAGGCTCCCAAGTTGTGCAACGTCGCATTTTTAAGTCCCTGACCATAGCGGAACTATGGTCGACCATGGTCAACTTCGTTAATTGAAATGGTAACCCCTATTTTTTTATCGCGTATTCGTAATCTACGTGAAATTCTATCTACGATCGACCCTTCGGACTACCCCCGCGGTCGACCATAGCGCATCCATGGGCCCCTCCATGGTCGAATCCCGAATTGCTCAACGGATATCGACCAAATTTGGCACCAATATCCGGTAGCCTCCCAAGTTGAACGTAGGCGCATTTTTAATTCCCTGACCATAGCGGAAATATGGTCGACCATGGTCAACTCCTGAATGGCTTGACGGATTTTGATAAAATTGGGCACAAATACCCGGTAGGGTATGGGATTTTTCCGTCGTTTGTTGGTTCCACGATACTGCGTACAGCGAATCTCGGATAGCGAGCGAAGCGAGCGGTCAGGCTAGTTATGTATAATGGACGTAATGTATTATGGAAGTCATGTTATGTATAATATGTACATTTCATGTAATGTTATGTAATGTAATGTTATGTAATATGTATATTTAACGTTATGTAATGTTATGTAATGTAATGTAATGTAATGTAATGTAATGTAATGTTATGTTATGTTATTTTGCTTCCGAGTCTGTTCTATTTTATAATGGGTCACTCTGATTGTGACGAGGAAGCTCCTGTGCCATCACCTTGGCAGTGTATTTTCTATTGTTGATCTCGCAATTGGATTTGGCACCCTTGAAAACCCTCCACTGCCAATTTTCGTCTCAAAACTCCGTGTAACTTAGGCAACAAACCGATACAAAAAAAATTAAATCAAATCATAAATGGATGGCGCAGGGTTCCCCACAGGCGGACGCAGGGCCTTTACCTATGACGTCATTTCGCTTTCTTTCCACTTTCGATCATCGAATACCTACCCCTCATATAGCATCTTTTCGGTAAGCACTCGCCGAGATCTTTTACTTAAGAAAATAAAATAAAACAAGTGAAATTCCCCATTGAACTTTTTATACTCCTACTATATGTTCAACCTCATTGAAGCGATCTGAACTTAATACTTTATTCATAATTATGTATAATATGGTACCTATTTAATATGGTAGGGTAAGGCGGGGGAATGCCATCCCTGGGGTAATAACATCCTTCAAGATTCTTCCAAAACTGTTCACTCCACTCGAAACCTATTGACCCTGACTTTATCTTAGCAACCCATGTGACTAATTTCATTGGTGTTTTGACAGTTGTTAAAACAATTATTGTCACTCATTTATGACGTCGTCTGTTTCCACAGTATTTTTGTTATTTTTGCTCCTGCTTATTTACAAGGTAAGTGGCATATTTTCGAATATTTCTTCGAGTTTTTTTATTAATTGCGTCAGATTAGCTATTTGTCTTTCGATTCATACGCGATTTTATAAAATCGGCTCAGAAATAACGTAACGGCGCATGTTTTGCCGAAGTGTGAACGATTGGGGAAATGCCATCTTTTTTCGTGGGGTTGTGACATCCACATGTTGTATGGATGGCATTACCCCTAAAACCATTTTACTCCTGAATTTCGAAAAAGACATTGTTTTCTCGTTCCCAAACATCAATGCCAAGGTTTTAAAAAAATAGTCATCTATGTGACGACGATGAGCTAGATGACATCTTAGGATTAGAGGACGAGGAAGATCGCATCTGTTTCATATGCAGAGAGAATGACGGGGACGATGAACTAATGTGGAAGTGCACTGGTTGTCATCAGTTTGCCCACTATGCTTGCACCCAAGGGAAACCAGAAGTCCCTCTCTGCGAACTATGCCAGTTGGTGAAGTACTCTGGAAATTCAACAGTAGAGAGTTCCTAAAGACTAAAGTCGGGAAGATGTGTTCGGATTTATCTCAACTGCGCATGCGCGTCGCCCTAGTTCAAACTTATTTCCTTAAGTTCGACTTATTCGGCCTTATACATAAGGCGCGTTATCTCCCAGGGCACAAACTTTAGGAATCGTCTTTAACCTTACTCGGGTAACAATGCACAGCTTTTTGCCGCGTTTTGTCGGTTTTTTTTAACGCGTCATGTGTCGTCGGTCCTCGCCATCGCCAGCGTCTTTCAAAGTTACTCCAAGCGTCTTTCAAAGAATTTGCTAGATTGTTGCGATATCAACTTAGGATAAAAAAGTGATTTTGATGTTCAAAATACACCTCAAAAGCACTTATAATATCGTCATCCGACAACAGTCCTTGTCCGTTGAGGTAGAGGCGAAAAAGATTTTCAAGCTCTTCCATGATGAACTTGAAATAAAATAGAATAAACTAAAAATGAAATGGAAACGGAACGACCAGGAAAGAAAGGCAGCTGAAGCTGAATGGATTTCGCGTTGTGCTAAGTTAAGTGACGTTACTTTTTAATTCACTCCTACCCCCACCACTTCTGTCAAACCGGACTTATTGGTTAGCATCCAAAGTTAGCTCGCCTTAGATGTGGCCAAAAGATATGGCCGTTCCCTAATGAACTTATCTCTTAGGAACTCTCTAGTTTCTTCTCTCTTTTAATTTATTCCTCTTCGATATTCAGTTACCTATTTTTTTTTTTTTTTTATGACCAATGTTCTGTGATACAGGTTAAAATAAATTTCATGAGTTCCTATTGTGACTTTTTTTAAATGGCAATGCTAGTCTTAGATACTTGGAGATCTAATGGATGGAAATACCCCACAGCTGGGATGGCATTACCCCACCAGGGGGGTAATCCCACCCAAAGCACTTTTTTCATTTTTCATCCAACAGTGCCCGCCAACTTCACTGAACTACAATAAAGACTTTGATTTGTCAAAATTGATTAAATTTGCGAAAGAATGAGACAATGATGACAACTCTATGATTTTTCTGCACCATTCTATCGCAAGTTGAAGTAATGGGGATGGCATTCCCCCGCCTTACCCTACCTATTAAATATTATGTATAATATGGTACCTATTAAATTAAGCATATAATTTGCATAATAATAATTATCATTATTATAGTACCTAATAAATTTAGCATAGCAATTATAGAATCTATTAAAATATCAACCATCTTTGTACCAAGGCCCGATGTTTAGTTTTACCCTAAGTACAATCCTCAAAACAATACTGAACGCATTTCATTGGTCGACATCGACTTGGGGATTATGGAGAAGAACGAGGTACTTAACCAATATCGGACCAGCATCGGTATTTGGAACAGGCGAGGAGTGCTACCTACGATTTCCAAAGGTTTCTAGGTCCAGAGGATTCTACGGGATGTTTTATCAACATAACACTACATCCTACGTGAATGGCTCGCATCTGACTCCGGTACAGGTTTGCCGACTGAATGTAATTTGTCCATCTCAGGTCAAAAGTAAAGGATTAGGAACAAGTACCTCCTGTTTATTGAATCGGTGTGTATTGAGTGGGCATAACTGGATTTTTGCTTCAGCTTCGATTAAAGTTCAATTCCTTAATAGGAACAAGCATGCTCATGAAAATAAAGGGATACGTACTTCATTTTTATGAAAGTATATTCCTTCCTGAGAATTTTGACACCAACCGCACTGCCCTACGATAAGTAGTTCTTTCTGCATGATTTTTCAAAGATCCCAGAAGTTCAGACGTCAGTGAACCACCTCTCGCCTTGGCGGGACCCTCCACCTACCACTGTGACGTCAGAACTTCTGGAAACTTGGAATAATCATAGAAAAAGAACTGCTTATCGTAGGGCAGTGCGGTTGGTGTCAAAGTCTCAGAATGGAATCTGGTTTAAAAAATAATAATATTTATAAATCGCTTTTGTGACCCACCCGCATACCCCATTGCGGCATTCTTGCTGTGTTTTTGCAATAGTCCTTCGAGATCATACATCCGAACGAATTTTATCTGATAGCTATCAATTTTCATGAAAGCGTGATGGATTTGAATCAGCTAGTTTCAAGTGTGAGAGTGAAAATTTAGCTGTTCGATCGTTGTTTCAAATTCCAAATAATGTGCCTACGTAGGTACCTACCGTCTAATTTGTCTGCCCGGACACATCCTCGACCACAAAAATAGAGGGCAATGACCCTGTAATATCCCACTCATAATTTTCTTCTCCACTATCATCTTCTTTGCTTAACGCATTTAAAAAATAAATCAATTCTTTAAACGAGGCGAACGTAAAGTTGAAGCGGTCGATTCCCATTTGAATGAATCAACGATCATAAAAATAGCATAGGTACCTAATTGTTTTTGAAAAATTTGTAGACTTTTCCAAACGCTCAAATAAGTTACATAAATGATCTCTTCAATGTAAAAACGTATGGCAAGTTCGTCACCTTTACTGATGACGTAGCAGTAATACTGGCAAACAAATAATGGGAGGAAGTCCACAAGGATTCAAGTAAAACTCTTACTCAAATACACCAATGGTTCTGCATTAATAGTCTAACATTGAACAAAGACCAACTACTACGTCACTTTCTCTATAACCTCCGCAGGTCAACCTATTCTCACCAATTTAAAAATCCACGAAGCATCATGTTTTAATTATGAAACATGTAATTGCACTAAGCTTGAGAAGGTCAACAGCATCAAATATCTAGGACTCCAACTAGACCAACACCTAAAATGGAGGATTTTTCTTTTTCTGTATATTACGAAAATGGCTCTCGAAAAGCAACTTGAAGATGGTGTATTGTGCAATTACAGCTAATATATATACGGTTTAAATCATGACGTAGAACAAACATTGATAAACTGTTTACTACATCGGTAAACAAACTGTGGTCACTGGAATTGGGTGAAAAATTCCGTGACACACATCCATAAATATGTCCCAACCGACCCAGCGATCTCTGCGAATTGCTTTTTTCCTCTTTTCACTCTGAAGTTTTATCTCGGAGCTGCATCCGCTGTGCAATTATTCGTCGTATACAAGTCCCCGCGCAAAGGAAAATTATTGGCTTGGGGACTGCAAAAAGGAGGCGTAAGCAACAATCTAAAAAAATAAAAACCTTCTGCACGAACGGCAAATTAAAGTTTCCGAGTCGCATCGGAGTATAACTTGCAATTATGACGCGGTCGTAAATTAAAGCTTCTCAAGAGGGGGGACGGGCGGTGATTTCTGTTGACAAAGTGGGAGGAAAAGGGCTCGTTTGAAGGGGCAACTACTTGTTTTAATGAATGAGGGAATGATTTGTCAGTGGCGGGGTACTGGTATGGATCAAGATCGAGGATTTGAGCCGGATCGTAGAAGTTTGTAAAGCTTGATGTTACAATCAGTCTGTCGTGGTACCCCTAAAAATTCTAAATTTACCACTCCTATGTAATAGGGAAGGATTTAACCAAATAAATGAGGAGAACGACGAGCTGAGCGACGCGACGCCTCAGGGAGGGCCAGAATTGAGTCCCCTCCATCGAGCTCCCCAACGTTTCTCAACGGTCGCAACGGCCATAGGCAGACGGGGGGGGGGGGGGGGGGGGAGGTGAAGGCACCTTTATATACCACCCGGCTCGCCCAGCTCTTCATTCGACCGACCACTCTCCGACTTGCGATTCTGTTTCAGCCACCTTACTCACTCTCTCTCTCTCTCTCCCTACCCTTCCTTGCACCAGCTGTGGTGATAACCGCGGGGTGCTCCCTTCTCGAATACTCGCTGTGGTGATAACCGCGAGTGCTCCCTTTTCGAATACTCGCTGTGATGATAACCGCGGGGTATTCGCCTTCTTCTTCCTGGCATCTGCTGTGGTGATAACCACGGGACGCCTCCTTCTCCTCCAGCACCTGCTGTGGTTATAACCGCGGGGTGCGGGGTGCTAGCCTCCTTCCTCCTGGCGTCTGCTGGGGTGATAATCGCGGGAAGCCTCTCTCTCCTCTAGCACTCGCTGTGGTGATAACCGCGGGGTGCTAGCCTCCTCTCCTAATAAAGCCTGCAGTGGTGATAACCACTGGACCTCCTTCAACCTATCGAATCCAACCCTAACATATCACTACATAGTCATTCTGGAGTAACATTTTGACCAAGACAACTGATAAACAGTTAACTTTACGATTCCACTGAGGTTAATGTCAATATTGAAGTCTGAAAACAGGGTGAGTTAATTGTGAGGTACCTAACAATGTGAGAGGGGAACTTCGGTAAGGCCTACAGTTTTGAGGTTTTTCGAGTGATCAGAACTATCGCTCGGATTATTTTCAGAAACCGCCCCCATCAACGAGTTGTCTTAATTGAGAAATAGTGGAGTAATTAATAGTCCAACTCGCACTAGTCTCACCCCGTGTTTTGAGGGGACTTTGATACACTGCCTTTTTCAGGTCATATAATATCCAATCCGCAACCCTTCTAACCATTGCCGGGGTGTTCGAAATCTAAGATCGGATTTTGGTTTATTATTCTGTGAATAATACACCTATGTAATCGCTCAGCAAAAAATTTTTATAACACCCCCTCAAAATTTTTTCTTTTCCGTTTCAAGGTACGTAGATTCCAAAAATGCAATGTCCGTCCGCCGTACGCCGTCCGCCGTATCACGTGTACAGGCTTCATTTTCGGTCTAAAAAATTCGTTCTTTCGCACACATGCTCCATTTGGGCCCTAGTTGTGTCCCGAAACTTTTCAGCCCGATCGGAATATACCCAGGGGTGTTATGAGTGAAAATGTGTATAAAAATAGGTACTTTTTGCGTTTTAGCAACATGTTGGTAACATGAGCTTTTAAGGTATCGTTTTTCATGTTTTCGGGGACGAGAAGACCGAATATGAAGTCGATTTTGACCAAAGAATAGAAAATTGAGGTTCTACCAGATGTTCAGCTCCCGAAATTGATTTTTTATGAGTCAAAAACCTGGGAAATCGTTTGAAATCACCATCAATTTGTAGAATAACACTGGGAAAAGTGTCAACAGGTGGATCAAGACGATTAAATGGCACTACCAATGATCAGAGATAATTTATTTTAAAAAAAAGGAGCGTAGTTTATTCGAGTTTTGGGGGCCAAAATTGGTGGAAACCACCAGAGATAGCTATTTCAATTATTTTATATGAAAGAAACAATAAATAAACAGCCAACATCTCTGTAGGTAGGTATGTCCAATGGAATAATAAACCCATGTGACAAGGACTTTGCAGCGTTTTTGATATGTGGATACTTTCAACTAAGACGTATTTACTTTGAAATTACTTGAATATGGACCTCCCCATATCACCCTGCCTACTTCAAAATGTATTGCTTTTTATGATCTTGAAATCTGACTGCCTACTTCTACTACAACGTATTCGAACCCGAACTTGTATAGGTTCTGTAATCATTACGCATCATTGTAAAGTATGAAGTGATGACGCCACCCCAAATAGTAATGTACGAATTACCAATTAAGTACTACTTACAGGTAACATTAAACCAGAGCAGTTTCTACAGAATAGTTCCTCACTTTTAGCTATACTCAAGCAATGTGTTTCGAATTTGAAATAGCCTGATCTGCGAATCAAGGCTAATAACTTCTGCTGAAGCCCTCACTGAAGAAATGAACAAGCCATCAAGATTCCGCAATTGAAATTCAGGAAAAATGTTTAAAAACAGTGAAACACACACACTTGTGTTGTTAGGGTCAAATGTTATTTATTGCCCTGAAACTGCTGAAGTTATTGGAAAAATGTAATTTATTACACTGAAACAATGACAAATTCGTTTCATATAATTACATTATGTCCTTATTAAACGCTCTCTGGCTTATTTGGCTTGAAGACTTGGGATCATCGAATATTAATGCTGTGTCTCTGTTACGTGTCGTTATCATTGATATTTTACCACTATTTAGAAAACTTCAACCTATAAAAACAGGTTTCCCATGAATAATGTCACTGGTGTAAGTTTAAAACGGATTCGACGCCACTTTTTTCTCGCTGTTTTGAAAGAAATGAAAAACATCAGCTAATCCGACTATGAAAAACCCTTTCTTGGAATCAAAGCGAACTTGGAGTCTCCGATCCCGTGAGAGCCCGTGGAAGTTAGGGAATGCTGAGTGTGGGATTCCCATGACGTCGGGTGGAAGGGAGAGGAAAAAGTTCATTAACCGATACGTGGTATGTAATTGGAAGCTCAGCCGAACGTATCCGCAAACGGTTTACCGACGGACGGTAAAGGCTGGAGCAGGTTTCTCTGATATTCTGGAAGGGGGGGGGGGGGGGGGACATTACAATCGTAGAATTTTATACGAGCCCGAAAATGTGGGCTCCTGATGCGTGAACTCCGAAGGTCCCAGAAGGGTTTCGGAAGACTGAGGAGTACGCATGATTTCTGCTTAGGTATATTATTTTCCCATTTTTAAATGAAAGTAAGTTCCGTTCTAAGAATTTTGAGACCAACCGCACTCTCCTACGATGAATGGTTCTTCTTCGATTAGCATCCAAATTTGTCGCAAAAAGTGACGTCATTGCACCCCTACCGCAAGGGCGGGACCTCCTAGGCCAATGTGACGTCACTTGCTGCCGAATTTGAAAGCTCACAGAAAAAGAAACATTCACCTTAGGAGAGTGCGGTTGGTCTCAAAATTCTTAGTAGTTCTTCTCACTAGGTGGAGAGAGAGAGTGGACGAGGAGGCTGGCTGATAACCTCACTAATTTAATTACATTTCCTCACAAAAAACGCTACAAATTATTACACAACGGTTTATTATTTACCTGTATAGATGCCCTTCCTGCGTAGATCACGGTTTTCTGTGGTCAATACCTACCCTCGTGCTTCCTCCGGGAAAGCCCTAAATCGAGCATTGAGCCAGCCCGGGCGTTACATTTCATAATACAGTGAAAATCGTTTATAGTGGAATCGGTTATAGTGGACTTTCGTATATAGTGCTGTAGGTTTTGGTGAACCACCTACAGCAGCCGAAGCATATGGAGCATGCCAAAAACTCCGATCATATTTGGCTGAAACATCGTTCGACGTTCTATGTCGTCAAATTGAACACACGTTCTCAGATGAAGCTGTCCAGGCAAAAAAACAGACGCTTATGATCTCATTTTTCAAGTAAACTGATTTTTTTCTTATTTCATTAAACATAAATTTGACATGTTTTGACATTTTACTTGTTTAAATAATAAAAGCATAAATAAAAGCAAATTTTTTATTACTCCTTTTGGTTTATTATTTCCAATAATAAGCCTTTGTTATCGTATCGGAAAAAAATTATTTTCTCTCAAACTTTGTCAAGTGGACATTCCACTATAAGTGATATATCGTTCGTAATGGAAATCGGCTATAGTAGACAAAAGTTCCCGGTCCCTTGAAGTCCACTATAAACGATTTTCACTGTATTGTTGTTATTCGTGAATCATAACGTTTCTTCAAGTTACAAAAGTACAAAAGATGAACGGATGGATACTTGAGATTCTTCGTAAAATTTATGGCCACGTTTACGAAGAAGGTGCTGGGCCCTACCTCGTAGCTGCTTTGAAAAAGAAGGCATAGAGAACCTGAGGCACCTGCGAGTACGTTGGCTTGGAGTCAGGCAATGGAGGAATAGATTCCCTTTGGATTGCAAGGATTAGCCACTGTTGTCCAGAGGTTCAGTGCAAGAATGACATGACAAATCGAAGTTCAGAGTCGCTCCACGTCAGGTCTGAAGTTCTTGTCGGTAACTGTTAAGTAGTAAATTCGACGAACTGCCTGCTAAAACGTTACAAAATTGCACCCCGATCAATCGAGTGAGCACTGAGGCTCATTCCTCTCCTGTTCCCACTGAAAATTCCTGAATGCCACCATGGGGTCTCGCAGGTACAACTCGGTTATGCACGACGAGGTAGGGAGCCACCACAGACGTCCATATACGAGTAAGAACTACGGCAAATTATTGGTGAAAAGAGAAAATTATGAGAAACCTTCGAAGAATGGCGAAAAATCCCACACCTGTATGAAATATCAAGCCTGCAGATCTACAAAATAATAGTATACTGGTAATTTTATTTTTGTCAAATCGGCGACGGGGTTTGTTGCTTACTGCGTACAATCCTATATACGTGTATATAAAACGTCAAACAATTTTATACGAAATAGGGTAGAGACCAAGATCTAGACGTAGTTTTTTCGAATTACTGCTCTTTTATTTTGCAGTCATTGCGACGTTTTGGTGAGTCATATTCGCACGGTTCACGAAATAGGCGATAAATAGAATACTAGACTAAAAATAGACTAACAACCTATAATATGAGTAGTGAGAGTGAAGGACATTACAGCAGGTTGTAATTGATTTATCATAATATTATTATGGAGATGTTGTACATGCTGTGTTATTGATATGATTCATCACCGAGACAAAGCAGTTGAAATTCCGAATTGTTGATCAAACGAGATCTATAGGATATAGTATTCGTATTGGTTAGTCAGATATTTGTGACTCAGGTTTCATGTTTCGGAATCCCGATCGTTAAGTGATCAAAGGTCAGGTATACATCAATCAGATTTCTAGGATGCACCGGCAAGGCAGTTGGTTTACTATACCAGCGGTGATGCCGGCAGTGATCACAATATAATCTCCGTGCATTTGCATTAATTTCTTCGTGAGATCCTATCCCACCCGGCTGCCAGGTGAGCCAATGGCCGACTCCAACACCCAGTGGTCTGAGTGTATCTAGATTTTCTTCCCAGAATCAGATATAATAACGCAGCGGTGATTAGAGCAGATTAGAGGAGACGGCTAGGCCTAGATGTTGGTGCTAGGGCTATGCTCATGAGGATATTTCACGCCCACTGGCCAACGAATAGGCCGAGGGCTTCGACCTAAAGCCAGGGCGATAGCTACCGTTAAATTCCTTCAGCTTTCACCTCACTTACTGTTACACCGCTCCTCCGATATCATTCTCAACCTTAATTGAACTTCCATTAGCGGCCACGCCCCTCCGGCCACCCCACTATATTTCATACCTGCTTGCTTTGTGTTGCGGGGATATCAGTATTGACAGGCAAACATGCACTCGAAGCGCACCTACTCGAAAGACTGGAAATTCGATTTTGAGAGTTTCGAA
Source organism: Leptopterna dolabrata (assembly GCA_954871275.1). Classification (NCBI taxonomy): domain Eukaryota; kingdom Metazoa; phylum Arthropoda; class Insecta; order Hemiptera; family Miridae; genus Leptopterna; species Leptopterna dolabrata. Next base: position 16,660,616 of record OX940984.1, on the reverse strand, counting down.
CGGCCAGAGCTATACCTACAACGGTCGAAAATACAATACACCAATATTCCGTCAACCAAGGTAGCTGGAAGCCTTGGAATAACTTTTGGGATGAAACGAATCGGTCTCTTCCAAAATCGAAAATTCTACTCGCGCGTTGCATTTCACAGCTTCCTGAACAAATTGCGTTCTATTTCGTCTACCATGTGTCGCAAATTCTTGTAACTTCCGAAAATATACCAGCAAATAGTCATAATGAGCTAAAATTTGACAGGAAGTACGGGTTGCGCCTCACAAGGTCCCACCCACACAATAATTATGCGGTTCATCTAAATCATAGTACTAACTTCCTTGTTAATGCGCAAATGTCTCTTGCCTCAAATTATCAATAGGATTATTAATAGTTAAACAAAAATTGACCAGCCAGTTGGCAGAGTCATGTTTCGGTCAACATCCAAGCTGCGGCGAGGAGGAAGAATTTCAAATTATGACGTCATTGAATGCCATTGGATAATTTTGGTAATCAAGTAATTCCTTAATTTCAGTAGGTACCTACTCTTTAATCCTCATAACAGTACCGTACATCAACATGCAGCGTCGGTTCCCAGAAGAACGTTTAAATTTCCGTGGAAGGTTGAGGGGAAAATAGTTAACTAGCACCTACGTATACCCCTTACCGCATCTGTTTGTTTCGTGTCGTGGTGAGGTCACAGTAGTTTTAGACACGCAAATGTCCTCAAGCTACCCAGAAAACCGTGAGTATGACAATGTCAAATTAATTCCCTACAGTTGAAAGTACGTAAAAGACACACAACCTATAACAGTGGGCACAGGTGTCACTAGTAGATCACTTAGTAGGTACAGGATAGTTACTGATTACGTAGGTACTAATACGCAGTTATAACTATGCAATCATCTACGTCGTTATAACGCTTCAAAAATATGGCGTTTCATTGAGATTTCTAGCAAGCATAACCAGTTTGACCAGCGATATAACCAACAGTTTCTATGAACGTTTTACCTACGTAACACAGGTATGCTCCAGTATAATATTATTTTCCAAAAAAGCTGTTAATGAAATTATTGATTATTGTACACGACAATATCATCAAGATGGCAGGTATTGCAACGGTTGTGGATTGAAGCTGCAATCAGCTCATTAGATTGACGACGAATAGCTACACTGAAAATCCTCCTGTGATACCATAGGTCCTTAATATATTATTAGGTAGTGAGTAAATTGAGGAAATTTGAAAACAGGAAATCCGAAATCAGAAAATTCAAATTCATGGCTTCACGTAGGTATATTATGAGTCGGTGAACACCAAAAGTTGATACAGCTATTTTTAGAACAAATTCCTTAAATGTCCATAGAACGTACGGACTTATGGACTGTTTTTAGAACACATTCCTTAAATTTTCTTAGGGAGTAGGAAGACCTTAAATTGAAACGTATGGACGAATTCAGAGCTTCATCATCACTATAGGTGGCTAATTTGTGCTTGCATTCCTATGTGCTGTTTACTTATTGTTCAAAAATATTTTCAATAAGTAAGAGAGTTCAATCACAATTACATAATTACTGGTAGCATAGAATACAGAATGACGCTATTATATAACAATAAGCAAGTTTTGAAGCGAAGATTCGGGAAAACTCTTCACATCTTCTCCCTTCACGAAAGCACTCCCTCCGTTAATAAGAAACTGCCAGTCAGAAGGGTTGTTACAGGTACAAAAAATATCCATGCACCCTATGTAATGAGATCGTTAAAATGATGAGATAGGTAGCAGAGACGCGAAGCATCGAAGCGCAATGAATATAACAAGGTGGAAACTTTTATCGCAGGTTTATAAAAAAAAAATACTCATAAGGTCTGCAGCATCTTTACGACATTCGTGAATTCACCGAGTTGTCCCTGGTAGGTAAGTACCTGTTCGGAGTTTATAAAGTTTAAAGCGCTATTTCTATCTCGCTACTAAACTTAATACAGGAAAAAGTTTCACTCATATAGCAAGACCCTAATCAGCGAATTCCGAAGTAACAACATGACTAACTATACGAAAAATATGGAAAATTTTCCATGAGCAAATTGTTACCAACTTTACTGACTATTTCATTAACGTTGACAATTTTGGTTTATTATTTTCAATAATGAACCGTTGGAATCGAGCATGAAAAAAATAAAAATAAAAAGTACCTCCCCCATTCCCACAAATTTTGGTGGATTCCGTTTCAAGGTATGTAGGATCCGAAATTTGAATAAAAACTGGGCAAATTATTACACAAATTATTACGCAGATCACTGGTTTCTGTGGTCAATACCTACCATCGAGCTCCCCACAGGAAAGCCCTAAATCGAGTACTGGAGCCGGCCCGGGAATTAAATTTTCATAAAAATGCGCAGGATTCAATAATTCAATCATTAACAATTAATTGTTTTTTGTTATTCATGAACCATAACGTTTGTTTCTCGTTCCGAAAGTACCTATCAACAAAATCCAAAAGAGCCATCATTCTTCAAAATAATGAAATAATATCACAGAACAACCTACTCGACTTCATACAGCCATCCGTGATTATAATCAGGTGCTCCCTAGCGATGATATCTGGGCCGGATTTATACCGTTGGATACACGATCGTGTTGACGAAGCTTTTCGGTGCAAATGAACGGCTGGTCATAAAATGCTCCGGGTGGTCTCAAAAAATTCTTGAGGTCAATTTAAAAACTTCCAAAAACCATACCCTTTTACTGAAAGTTTTCGAGCTACGGCGACCTGAAAATTTCAACTCCTATTTTTCACCCCTTAGAAATGACTGACAGTAACGTCGAGCTTCGCAGAAAGTGCATTTTGCATTCAGGAATTACGATTGCACCTCAATTGCTTCGCATCAGACATCGTGCTCCAGTTTATCAGTAAAGACGTCGAGGGAGAAAATACCTGAGTAAACGGGGATCCGAACAAAGCAAACCATCCTCTTCCTCCTTGTGGGAGCATTCAAGTCGCGGCAAAGAAGATTTTTCAAGTTGTAGGAGAAGTAAGAAGCGTAAGGCGAGGAGAGGAAGGGCGGGAAGGCGAGCGCTATTATCTTTATAGGCAGCCAGGCCTTGGGGATACCTGCGGATCACGATAGGAATCTGTGTCACCGCCTCCCACCGCCGCTCGACTGCCAACTAGCGTTGCACTCTCAATCGGAAATAATATAACTTCAGGGATCGTCTCGGCTCCCTCGCAGGTGGTGAAAACGGACATAAGGAAAACCTCCGCAATAGGCCTACCGAGAGTAGTTGAAGATCAGCATGGCTATAAGAGCGAATTTTCAAAGAAATATTCGTGCTATTGTGTAAAAAGATGGTATGGCGAGAAACCCTGCCACTTCTCGTGAAATTATGTAATTTGTTTCGTGATTTTAGCCCTGTTTACCTATTTTCGACCCCTATAAAGTCTAATTTGACCCACAAATTTTTTTTTTAGAAAAATATTTTAATTATCGAAATAGTCCCTCTATCGTGAATCACCATCCCACACAACGCCAGGTGAATTAATATTGATTTTAGCCCTTAATACCAACTTTTGACCCCAAAAAAATCCAAATTTGACCCCTTTGTCGGCAACAGATATCATTTGAGACACGCTTTTGTCACAACTCATACTTTGGACTCACTCACAGTAACCACAAGATAGCTGAATAATTGAGCAGTTTGATTAGGATTCGAGTGTTCCTTACAGGCACTTCGTGTTTCTTTGTCGGCGACAAATATCATTCGAGACACGACTTTTGTCACAACTCACACTTCGGACACACTCACTCTGTATGAAAAACAATTGAACTGGTATTTTTCTGTCCTTACTCACCCATACATACCACCACTCATACGTATTATATATTATGTATTATATAAATTGTTGTTAAATCTAGGGATGAATCAAGAATCAAAAATCCAAAATCCAAATCCAAAATCCAAATTCATGTTCTGAAAATTTTCTAGCCATTGCAATAGCTTTGAATTTCGCTAAAAACCAAAAATCACTTTTAAAGAAACAGAAATAATGTCGAATTTAAAAGTAAGGTAGACTAGAAAACGACGAGCAAATTCTTGACTGCAAGTCTTCCTCAAGTTTAAACCATGGTATTCTGACTTCACATTCTAGAATAGAATCAGTACCTAGATTAAAGATGCCCAAAACCAGTTCCGCCAAACCAGCCAGTTTCTCCACAAACGTAGTCAATTTTCAATCTGAAAAATTATTTAAGTTGGTTTCGATGCATGCACTAGATTGACCATAATATAATTATGTAAGATAGGTAAATTCCTATTATTTAAAAAAAATCAAATTTCAGTCAAGTACCTAGGTAGGTACCTATTTAGTTAGTTTCAGACTCCCGCACCCTTTAGCCCCAAGGCGCGGCTTGAGGCTTGAGCCTCAAAAGTGAGCATTCTCAGACCAAAAAATACCCATATATCAGTAACCCGAGAGAAATTAGAACAAAACACGAAAACAGTTGACAGGCAGCAAATTTGCCGGTACCTACCTGCCTACCTACTTGACGGAATAATATTAATTTCTGCCTGTTGAAATAGCCTCGTTATGTCTCACGTCACCGTCCTCTAAAAGTTTTGATTGATGGATGGCTGGACCATTTTTAACAATTTTCAACTATTTTTTAGGCAAAAAAAGTTGAGCCTATATGTATGTTCCGGATACTTCTATTTTTAACACATCTTATCTACGATTATTTAATTAGGTTAAAAAAAGTGGCGAAATTGGGTATTGCCCTCACCAGTAGGTGAGCCTAGGTACCTACCTATTGCCCTAACACGAAAACCAGCATTTGACAGGCAGCTTTCGGCAGCTAAACTACATAGGTAGGTACCTACAGAAGGTATAATTCAAATAGGTTGTGACTTCTTTTCGACTTGCAAAAGAAAGAGAGCCCTAAGCCAATCTGTCTTTGGTGGGAATCGTTAGAAGAAACTGCACGAGAGATGGGAAAAGCCTCGAAGTGAGAAGAAAATGTTCGTAGGAGGAAGTCGGCAAGCCCTCCAGAACCCCCGTTACTCCTTCTGATACGTTGAATAACCTCAGTCCTTTCTGATGCGAGGGAATTACAGAGTTCACTGGGGAAACCTGCAAAAGGCAAAACGCCTCGTGGGACCCGAATGTTTTAAAGTGGTGAAACTTGAGGAACGCGGGAGAAGTCGGACGTGGAGGGAGGACTCTGAACTCATTCATAAAACCTCCTCTGGGGTTCACCAGAGGGTGGGATCAGCAAAACAAAGCACGTCCTGCCGGTCCGGTCAATGATATTCTAATTATGTAATTTTCAAGAGAGTATATGGAACATAGCGTGGAGGTATCTTATTATGAGAAGTCGGATCCGAGTGATCGGAATTTGTAATCAGGGCTGGATTATAGGCGAGTCGCATGAGCGGGAAGCCGCTCACAAACCACAACGAAGATTATACAATATGCAGTAGAAATAAAAAACGTCTGCCAATTCGAGTAGGCAGTATAGCTTCCTCACTTGAATCACATGAACGTATAGAATAGTTGGGTAGGCTCGTTTTGATACGGAATCATCTGTGATCCAACCCATAGCTCTCTACGACTATTTTTCGCGTAGTTAGAAGCGTTACAAGGAAACAGTCAACATTTCAGGTTCGCGCATACGCAGACCAAAGTTACAGTACGAGTCCAATGAAACACATATATGGAACTATCGAAGTACTATTCCTGATCAACCCAATCTGAACTCATTTCAACGATATATAAGGTAGTTATGGGCGTTTCAAGTATTTCACGTATGCGCATGCGCAGAATGATTTCCATGATTTTGAAACGGGACCATCTGCTATCCAACCTGCGTGCACCTTCAAAATTTCAGCTCTCTACGACTATTTTTCGCGTAGTTAAAAGCGTTACAAGGGAATGGTCAACATTTCATGTTCGCGCATGCGCAGACGAAAGTTAAAGTACGTTTCTAATGAAATTAATGTGAAACTATCGGTGTTATTCCTGATCGACCCTCCAAGTTTGAACTCATTTCAACGATATTTAAGATAGTTATGGGCGTTTCAAGTATTTAACGTTTGCGCATGCGCAGACGAAAGTTACAGTACTTTTTCAATGATTTTTGTATAGGACCACCTATGACCCAACCCACGCCTGCTCTCCAAATTTCAGCCGATTCCGACCATTATTTCTGGCAGTTATGGGCGTTATTACGAATTACCACAGACACACGGAACCAAAAATGTTCCTTGATGTCTGAAACGCAAAATGGTAGTGGACATTTTCATTTTGGAGGACAAATTTTTTTTTTACTCAATCACGAATCCGAGGCTTCCCTACCTTCGGAGGAAGCAAAAATGAATTTTTCCTCCCTTTACTTCTAGAAGTGCCTGGAGATGGAACTATCGATTCACATAGGTGCCCAAGTCCATGATAAATAATATCGTACAACAGGGAAAACCTACTAGTCCAGCTTTGGGTCAAAAGAGTTTTTGAGGGCAGTGACGTTTGAGGAGCTGTGGAGTTGTTCTGCCGTTAGAATGAAGAACGCCTCACCTCGAAAAGTACGATTTTCAGAAATCAGCTTCAAAGTTTTCACCATGAACTTTGCTATAAGTTCACTCTTTAACATTATTACGACCCAGGTTTTTGGGGGTACATCGATAGGAACTCAACTGAACATAATGTAAGACGAAATCGAGAAAAAATCGATATTTTTATCGATTACTGTCACCTGAGGCATTTTGAGCCACTATTTCGTTATGCTTTTGGAGGTAAAACACCTCACCTCTGTGTGAGGCGTTTCAGTTTCAAAAAGCTTCATAAATGTTTCGAAGCTGCTTTTGGAGGAAGAACACCTCACCCATGAGATAAAAATTCGTTTTCCAAATATTTTTTAGGTAAAAAAAATCCTATAAATTAAATAGAAATTATTACCTAATTAAATAGGTCGTTACCTAATCATAAATCAGTATTTTTTTATAATTCTAAGTAATTGCATATTGATATACTATTGTTTTTGATGGTTCTATCAATTACCAACTCACCTGAGGATGGTTCTTCCATTGTTGAACCCCTCTCCTCATATGAAGACAGACTATTATAAATAACAGTAAGTTACGTACGCCGGCGTTGCAGCAGCCAGTCTCCTTCATTTTGAGCAAGTACCTACTTGATGGACGGATCCAATTGCGATACCATGATTTCACACCTTCCCCAAAACCATGATGATTTGCACTATTTATAAATCTCACACAAACCTACAACATTGGAGCCATCTCAATAATTAGTATAGCTCATTTTCTCTTCGAAAATTCGCTAAATGATAGCTTGAAGCAGAAGACATGACCAATCCCATGTCGCACTCGTTGAGTAACTACATAATAAAAACAAATATTCACGCACCATCAGATTGGCAAAAATCCATTTATTTGAAGAAGGAAAAAACTGGTTGATAGGTTTCAAAATGAAAATAATGATAATAATAATAATAATACCTAATAATAATTATAAAATCGAGAATATTTATTTCATAAATATGAGAATTCGCAAAGTATTTGGCAACGAATAAAATTATTAATAATAAATAATTGGGTAATAAATGTCATAAATAGGTAGGGGCAACTGGAAAAATGAAGTTTTTGAACAGAACGTAAATTGAAGTAGGTAGGTAGGTGTTATTGAGTGTTATTGAGTGGCTCCTCTTCCTCATCTTCTTGCACCAGATCCCTGGCTTCTTCAGAAATTGGAAGATTTATCCAGAAAATTCTTTTGTGTGGTGGCATCAGTGGCAGAAGTTTAGAAATGATGTCATTCTTCTTCTCCGCAGGAATTCCTCGCATTGTTTCCCGACTGAGTGGCAGGTTCATATTATAATTGTTTTTACTGCTGCAGTTGTTGTTCTTCTTAATTTTCTTCTTCATGAGGAAATCCAAAACTTTGAATTCCTCTGGATCCGAATGATTGTTGCTATACATCAACGGAGTTTTCCCGCAACGCTCCTGTTTCTTTTTCGGTTTCCAGCTGCCTCATCAGGATCATTGGTTCCGGTATCCATTTCCATCTCTGGGGCAAAGAGAGGTTGGTGACTCTCAACAACACCATTGTCAGCAGCAAGTTCGACTTGGTCAGTTGATGAAGAGCAGCTGGCGACTTGGAAGCCATTCATAGCAAAAATTTCATCATTTTCCGAATGAGTGCGAAAGTCGCGAGAGGTTGAAGGACGAACGCCGTCAACGTGCTGGGTTGAAAATACATGTTCATTGGGAAGGCAAGAATGACGTAAGAAAAAATCACCATTTTGGTCCTCCACCTTACCCCCTGACTCTGTGAAACCTGTATCATAATATGTGCCCTCCGATGCTGCAATGGGTTCTACCGCGATACCCGGGGATTTAGAGATTGTTTCCATTTTTTTCAAGAAATCGCGAGCTTTTTCGAGTGCAGACGATAATTTATGATTTCTGCTTTGACCCGAAATAGTTTTCACGACCTTAGGATGGTCTAAGTTAATGAAGGTACCACCAACCTCATCTACAAACGTGTCTTCAGGCTCTGCATTTTTCACCGGCGTCAGATTGTGTATTTCGTTGGGAGTCATCGAGATGCCGGTATCGATCGTTTCGTGATTACAATTATAACGGCTGGGGCTGGGGTATGCATTTGAAGCTGAAAAGAAGTCTAGAAGTGATTCAAATTGTTTCTTCTTACCTCCGACGACTAAAGAAGTTGGGTGGATGTCTTCCCTGGCCACTGCGCCGACCGACTGAGGAGCCAACGCGAGAGCCACCATGGATTTCCCACGTGACTTCATAATTATTAAATTTAAAATTTTTCAACACTCGTTTAAAAACTGGAATGGATGCCGGATGCGACTGACAAGCAGCTTATCAGATGGAAAGAAGGCCTCAGCCCCGGTCAGCTGTGTTAACAATTGGAACAAAAACGCCTTGCGGAAGCCAATAAACGCCTCAACTTGAATTTGAAGCCGACAATTTGAACAAAAAACACCTCAGCTCGAATTTTCAACGAGCTGAGGCGTTTTCCCTCCAAAACAGGCAACGAACTACACAAAGGTGAGGCGTATTAAGTGCTAGGCTGAGGTGTTTTACCTTAAAAAACAAGTAGGTGAGGCGTTTTTCCTCCAAATAGAGCACTTTTTTGGTTTTACCCCCTCCAAATTCAACCCCTTCCAGGTCGAATTTCGAAATTTCGATTTCACCATTGAAAAGATGAGGTAAAAAATATGGGGATTACGTAATAAAAAAAAATCGAAAATTTTGAGGTGAGGCGTTCTTCATTCTAACGGCAGAGTTAGGAAAATGGTCTGAAGATCCAAAACCCACCTGTTGATGTACTTAGACATTCTCGTTTGTTTTATATTTCGCGAGAAGTAATGATGGATGGGTGTCTCAGCGTTGCAAGCATTTAGATCCCCCATCTATTCAGAATGTTGATCTAAATAAATATCTATGTCACAGCACTTGTATATTTCTTGACAGAGAATAATCGACAGCCAGGTTTATCTTGCGACTCGTGGTAAGACATGGGATGTAACACTCTTTTCGATACCACGAGATGCTTTCCTATAGATGATTATGATCATTAACAAGTCTCACCCCCCCCCCCCCACTTTCCCAAAATAGTTTTAATTTCCGAACGTTAGACAGCACTCAAGAGGTTCTTGTCACGGCGTCGTTTGTCCCTCGAAAACGACACTTCAAATGAATCTTAGGTCTTTATTACTCTGAGCGTCTACTAGCTAGAGCCTAAGAACTTGCTGTTTACCTTTTCGTATTACAGTGGCGCCGAAGTATCCATTAACAACCACTGACGCAATGACTTGAAATTATGAAAGGTGAATACCCTGTACGTACCTTCAACGCAGAAATAATACGCCAGAAAATTTTCGGGCGCCATACCAGTACGAAAAATAATAATAGTCTAGACTAGAGTATGGGTGGAATTAGTAGTTAGTCCGTGTTCATAATAGGTACCTACCATTATTTTGTAGGATATTTTCAGGGATTCAACGGTTTTCGCGTTTGCGCATATTTATGCAGTTGCTGCTGCTGATACGAATGCGACGAAATTCATATGGGACTAACGAAGACCTAACCCCGAACTGCCATCAGAATTTGAGCCATTCGGACCGCATTTTGGCCAGATTGGGTTGCGAGCTACGTGGGTTCGACGTTTTTCACGTTTACGCATGCGCAGTGTCTACGAACCTGAGCCGAATGCGACAAAATTCATACGGGACCAACGAGGACCTAATCCCGAACTACCACCATAATTTGAGCCAACTTGACCACATTTGTGACAGTTATGAAAACGACGTATTAATTTGACCCTTTTATGGGTTTCTGAATGGTTTTTTCCAACAGCTATTTGTCAATACGGCACTGGCACCTGTAAGAAAAATACGGAATTAGGTAGGCAGTTTTCCAGGGGATGCCTGTCTCCTGGTCAGCAGACTCACTTGTGTTTACTCTTTTATTTACTTGTTTACTATACCTGTTCCTTCCTTTTTTTTTCTCTCTGTAAAACAATACTACCTACCTACCCTTTTAGGTTGTCTTGTGGCCTGCATTTCATGATGGCCTCATTAATTTCCAACGTCCGCCTTTTGGATTATATCCAGAATGCCGACGAGTGGCACACCCCTATTTGTTTCATTTCATTCAACTTCGAAATTACATTACTCATCTTGAAATCGGACCCGTGCAATTACTTCCTCAGACAACATCCTTCCTTCTGCCCTCACACCAACAGTTATTATCTCGTGTTTACAATAATAATCACACCCACTGTTCCCAACAACGAATTCTGATTCCCATCTCTTCCTTGTAATGTCTTCATCTCTCCTAGGATAAGTATGCGTGTAATTATACTCCGAACTATAATTACCATCATAAATATGAATGATTCGGTAGCAATCTCATCTCCAACTGAGGAAATGCTATTGCATCACGTTGTGCTGTCCCCATGTTCTGGGATTCCCCCTTTCTATAGTCAAGATAGTCGATTTCCATACGCAATTTCTTTCCTTGTTTCCTCAACTCAACAGATAATAAATTCCTTCCTTCAGTCCTTCTATTTTAAACTGAGAGTTGAGGAAAAAACTCCTTCCTAATGACTATAAATTGCTTTTCACGCTAATTGGATCTAGTTATTTTTCGTATTTAGATTCAAATATCTATTACCAGTTCCTATTGCTTGCATTTTTAATGGAAAATTTTAGTGGCTCTGGATCTGAACATCTTAAAAGGTGCAATATTTAGAAAAAATATAGAAAAAACACAGAAAAACTATAGAGTGATCTCCGAAACACTGCGATACCTGCACCTATTCTTGTGAAAAGGGCTTACCTATTATTATACCAACTTACTATACCTGCCTACTTACCTAAAACTATGACGATAATAGAGATTTTTGGAAGGTCCTTGTTCTTCCAAGTTATGTATTCTGATTATAATTATGGTAGGTTTTTCATCAATTACGGTAGACAGAACAGCCAAATGGTGTCATCCTTTATTAGAACGACGTTTCGGCCTCTATAATTGGTGAGGCCCTAATCATGTTCTATAAATAAATAAAAATTTAAAAATTTAAAAATAAAAATACTAAAATACTAAAATACTGATCAGGCTTATGTTAACTGCTACTATCAAGCAATACATCCTTCCTTTTATATACCTGGTGTAATAATAGTTCTAGTGTCAATTTTTAGTTGGAGTCAGTATCGAAGTAGAAATAACTGAGGTGAGGAAAACTACACAATAAGAACTACATCATAAGGGGCAGAGTTGAGTATTTACAATACTTGTCGTCGTTTGTTCCTGATTGTATTTTACTATTTTATTTTTTATAGAACATGATTAGGGCCTCTCTAATAGAGGCCGAAACGTCGTTCTAATAGAGGTTTACACCAATTGGGTGTGCTGTACCAGATAACGAAGAGGACTGATCAGGAGGACACAGGAAGTGCTTGCAGATCTATTAAGTGGGTTGAGTGTCAGGACCATCGAAGTATACTACATCGTATAATTCGAATTATACACGTTGTATAATACGATGGTCAGGACATAGGGCCGACGAAATCTTTTATTTGTACATAGGAAACAATCGCGCTCTGCTACATCAATCAGTTTCTAATAAATTGAATTCACCAAGCAAACAATTGAAAAGGTTTTCATGTCGATTCGCGCCCCGGGGGTATCCCGTGTCCTACACCATACAACTCCCACCAACCAAGCGCTCAACCGGAAAATGTAGGAAGCCCTTGTTTGCGGCCTGCGGGTTATCTCCCGAGCAAACGTTTAAATATGCGCGCTTATTTATTTTCCATTTTCTCCCGTCATCCCCCCAACCGCCCTATCACCCTCCCCACCTTCCTTTACCAAGTTGAATCAGGGCGTATCCATGTTGGTCCGATAGAAATAGCTAAAAGGAGGCAGGGTTTGAAACATCGAGAAAAAAAAATCTATTCCGAGAGTTGAACAAAAACCTTCCCCTTTCCCTGCGTATGTAAGCAGGTTTATTTCTGTACCATCTGATCTTTCCACTGGACCCGGCTAACCTAACTTGGTTTACAAATGTTGCCTTAGGTTGTTGGCCCTACACTTTGCAAGAATATACAGAGTGGCAGAATTAGCTACCAGTGAGAGTTATACTGATGCGTCATTCTTTTCATTCGTCAGATGAGATTATTCAGACAATATCAAACGACAACACTGTGTCTCGTACATTTTGAAGTGAAATCTCCATTGTGAGCGAAAATATGAATAGCAACCAAACCCCTCTAAGTAGTTACCTAATAGTTCCCATTCATTAAAAATAATAGATTTTACAGACAGTATGGCGGTTTTAGTTGTTTATTGAAGTTGAACGCCTGAACCAGTTTGGCTGGGGGTTAACAAACTATGATGTTGCTACCCGCTCAACATGAAAATTGAAAAACCGGTTCAACAGCGCAACGTACAGGTACAAAGAGAATACCTTCCTCGAACAATAGGGTGTCGTGTTATGCTGAACAAGCTGCTGAGGTAAGCCATTATTTTGACAGCTAGTCGTGAAGTCAACACCCAGAAAACTGAATACCATCTACTTGTTGATTATAGTGAGTGTGATATATTGTGGAAATTATCGTTGATAACGTATTTCCTGGTCTATCAGATGTTCATTAATCAGTTTATCGGTTATAACATAATATATTTGGTACGAGGGGTGTTGCGTCCATAAGGCCACTTGGGCTACTGCCCCGGCACCCAAAAACACTAAAAAGACCAACCATTGTTTAGTTGGCATATGAATTTCCCTCCGTAGACTGCACCTACCTAGCATTTTTTACAAAGTTCAACAGCGACTCGCCAGATTTCTATGGCTATGGATATTCAATGTTCTAGTAGACGATCCATGGCGGTTCCTACTTGTTAGCTCCATCATAGACAAAGCATGTTATCGGAATAAAGCGACAGTAATCAATGTCCTGCAATCGAAATCGAAACCTAGGCTCCTGAAACTGGCAGGAAGTGTTCCATGGCAACCGAGAAAAGTGGCCCGTCCGCGCATGCTCAGTCGAGTAAAAATGTTGTTCGCAACGCCCACTTCGGGCCCTATCCCGAGAATCTGATTTCCACCTCAAAATCGTTCATTTCACAATCGATTCGATCCCTTCGATTAAATTTGTCATCTCGACACGAGATGCTTCTTCTTCCGATTTGTTTTTGTTGTCTCTGAATCACTTTCGCTTTCTCTGTTGAGTCTGTTGTCAATTTTCAATTTTTTTGTTTTGTCAGATACCTGACAAAACAAAAATTTTTTTGTTTTGTCAGATATCTGATTTTGTGCGTTTTGCGTTCGGTCCGGTTCTGATGGCCGATTTGTATTTATGGTACCTATGTGCGTTTTCCTGTTTGCTGTTTGTGATCTTGTGGTTTGTGGATTGATCGGCGTCAACACACAGATAACTACCTAGCTTCTAGTCAATAGCTTCTCCATTCAAGTAGGTACCGACCGACGGGTCACCGTTTTGTTGTATTTTATTTACCTACTATATTTTTGTAACACATGAATTCGGTGGCTAAGTTGCAGTAGAAATTGTCGACGTTTTCGTACGACGATAGAGTGTTGATTAAAAGAGATAAGCTTTGCTAAATATCACGCTATCAGTAAATAAGATAAGGGTGTTGTTGCCTTGGGGTATTTTGTAGACAAATCTGTTGGTTTTGTGTTCTGGTTTGGTGCCCACTGTTTTCAGACCGCTACTGTTTGGTACGCTGTTCAGATACTGCTCTGTACCGTTTCATCAGGAGGGGAAGGATGGAAAAGAAGGCTCCAGCTCGAGGAGCGTTATGGTGAACAAGGCTGGTAAAACAAGCCATTTAGCTCAAATATGGACGGATGTAAGGGTGATACATGAATCTAAGCAGTCTGTGCAAAGCGTTACCTAGGCTACCTAGGCACCCCCTGAATTCCCATGAAATTTGTGTATGTTTATTACCTTTTCCACGATTAAAGCCAGGGCTATCGATTAAGGGTTGCCCAGCTGTACACCAATGCACGACTCCGATTTGGTCCAAATATTTAAGATTCAAATGTGAAGAATCTAAGCAATGTGCGCAAATCGTTACCTAGTAGGTCCACAGAACAGTAGTAAAATTCTACAATTTATTATACAGAGGTTTTAATATAATTACCTTTTTTCGGTAATTTACTTATAATACGGCGTCATGAAATTTTCTACCCCTATTTTTCACCCCTTATATTAGATATGACTATATTTCCCACTATATTGCCCCTATTGTTCATCCAATGACTGACAGTAACGCCGAGCTTCGCGTAGGTACCAACTAGACCCCAAGTGGGACCTAAAAACCAAATTTCATTAATTTTGGTTCATGGTAACTGAGGGAAGTACGAAGTAGGTACGGTGGGCGGAGAGGAATGTTTTCACTCCATTTATCAATGGACCTGCGTACCTACCTTGTAACGCAAACCATCAAATTTTGAGGTAGGGTTAAACAAAATATTTTAAAAAAATTCCAGAGGTTCATTATTGAAAATAATAAACCAAAGTGCATCCAAGGTAGCCAACACATGCACGCAGTTGCATTCCCGAGGCACACTAATAATGGTGCATTCGAATGTACCTACTGTGAATTCAGGTTATCACACTTTATAGGGCTTCAAGTTTTCTTCCTAGTGACAATCCCCATTTCCCTGAGGAATCCGGTACTCTCGGAATCTGCTGTCCCGTTTCATCAGGGTGAGAAGGAAGAAAACGAAGGCTCCGGCTCGAGGAGTGTTGTGAGGCGAACGAGGCTGGTAAGCAGGCGACTGGCAAGCGGAAACTCGCTGGCAGAATCCTGCTCCTCTGGCTCCATTCACAGCGGGGACCGCATTCCTACCGCATTTCTCCGCTGTTTGTCTTCTCCTTCGACGATTACTTCTCACTCTTTGCACCCTTCGCGGTGCAGTTGTGGCCGAATATTATGGTACCAACGCCGAAGGTCATCAAACCCTAGAAATGACTCCACTCCGTATAACATCTACGCATTTTTGTATCGTACAACGGAATATTACATTAAGTAGCTAAATTTTGGGATTTTAGGAAGAAATTTCCGTTTCTCCGTCGTCACAGGTAGCCGAGAAGGCTAAGGCACTGGTGCCTGAATCCGCACGTCTCCGGTGGCCCGGGTTCGACTCCCAGCTGAGAAACGAATTTTCTCCGCGAGAGGATTAAGCAATTGCTAGTTAAATCGTAAATATTGTGAACTGAGATACCATAAGGTTAACGAGTTCAATAATTGAATTCGTTATTAATTAAATTCAATATTAACTAAATTAAATTCAATAATTAAATTTGTTATTCAGTATTAATTAAATTAAATTGCATTAAATATTAATCAAATAAAATACTAATTAAATTATATGTTAATTAAATCCTATATTAATACAATTTCCCTTTATCCCTTGAGTGTTGAGTACATTCCACAGCCTGGTCTTTCCTTTCTTCAGATGAAGCAATGATGCTCTACTGATAGTTACCGATAGGTGACAATAAATCACTAAAGACAACAAAAACACCAACTGACACTGCGTAGCGAAAGAATGACACTGTAAACGGACACCGGATATATTTCGCAATGGAGATGACTGCATGAAGGGAAATGAAGGAATGTTATTTAAGACAATAATCACGCAGACCGATTCCAGTAGATTTCGAGAAAAAAAAAAAAAAAAACCCTTCATCAGTCAACGTAGACCAGCGATGTTTTCATGAACAGTTTGTGGCCCCAGCCTACATAAATGATGATAATAAAAATTTATTGTTCTAATAAAAAAAAAATTTTGTTAAGGTTGTTTACGTAATTAATCAAATTATTTGATAAATCACACATGCAATGAGCAATGAGATCGGGGTTTTTCTGAAAGGTCTTGCCATTTGAAGGACCATTCAGGGTTGAAATGAAAAAGTCCAAGTCATGCATCATTGCTATAAGAGCTAATTTTCAAAGAAACATTCGCGCTGTTTTATAAAAAGCTGATATAGCGAGAAACCATACCACATTCGTAAAATTATATTCTTTCGTGATTTTAGCAATTTTTCCCCATTTTTGACCAAAGTCAAATTTGACCCATTTTTTTATCCAGAAAAATATTTTTATCGTCGACCCCCTTTCTCTCGTGAACCCCACACAACGTCAAGTGAATTAAATTGATTTTAGCCCTTAATACCATTTTTTGATCCTCAAAAAACCAAATTTGACCCCTATTCTGTTCCTAAAAACAACTGAAACTGTCATTTCCTGTCTCTACTTACCCTTCCATACCACTTTCAGTTATTTCATATAAATTGTTCGCGATTTTAGCTGTTTTTACCAATTTTCTACCCCTAAAACTCAAATTTGAGCCCCTTACAATTTTTTTAAATTGCTCATTTTCGAACGCCATCCTTTTGTTTGACAATATGAGCATTTTGGCAAAATTTGGAAGGTCAGATATGGTCTGGAGTGATAGCACATAAAAAATCTATATATGCATACCTACATAAATACTAGGTACATATTATATTATACGTACACACACATTTTTGTTAAAATCTAGGGATGAATTCAGGATGCTCTGAAACGGATTTGCCTGTAAAAAAAATTTCAAAAATTCCCATCTGAAAATTTTTGACCCATTGCATTAGCATTCATTTTCTTTGAAAATTCGCTAAAAACGATTCGCGAGAAAATTCGACAGGTATATTGCTAATCGATGGATTTCAATGTACATTGGAATGTATTGTATTCACTGTAGTAGGTTTAATGGATAGACATCTACTTACAAATTGTGTAGGTATAAATGAATAAGAGAGAACAGTTAGATAACAGATATTAAAGCGCAGGTAATATGAACCACCTAACCCATTGGAACGTACGTACTACCGATTGTAGTCACATCAACCCGTTCTTTCGTTGAACGTTCGTTGAACGTTCGTAAAACCGTAAACGGTGCTAATAAACGAGAATAAGTTCAGGAGAAATGAAAGCACAGTGAGCAATAATCCCACTCGGGCCCTTGCCACGACAAAAACCAATGTATTCAATATTTACGAGCGTGGGATAGCCGGGTGGGCTTTTCTTTGTTCCCAATACAAAATGAAAAATATCGAAAGCGGTTTTCTGAGTCTTCCCAGTGAGGGATCTCAGTATCCTCGAAGGCTGTATGAAAACATTCATTAGGATATTGGGTGGTTTTATTCATATATTTCCTTAACATATCGATCAATGTATCGGATCAATTCGACCAATGTTGGTGACATACGTGCGAGACCACATCTGACACAATCGGACGAGCCTCTATAAATTGACAAGCGGAAATGGGGGGGGGGGGGACCACACTTGTATAATTGTCATCGATCATCATGAAACGTTTTGTGTTTGGAACTACCTACCTACGTTCATCAATTAATCGAATTTAATCACACACCTTTTGTGGTAAGCCATCTTGCAATGTGGAATAAACAAAAAATGAACCTTCAGATTACCACCAACTTATTTAAAACAAAGCTTTTCGCTCAAATTCTCATCAGGTTTCACTGTTATCTGTGTTTATGTGAGTACCTGATGATGCTCAGAATTTGAGCGAAAAGCTTTGCTTCAAATAAATTGGTGGTAAGCTGAAGG
Organism: Leptopterna dolabrata; assembly: GCA_954871275.1. Lineage (NCBI taxonomy): Eukaryota > Metazoa > Arthropoda > Insecta > Hemiptera > Miridae > Leptopterna > Leptopterna dolabrata. The sequence continues at coordinate 16,642,445 of OX940984.1, read as the reverse complement.
TTTATTTTTTGTTTATTCCACATACCTACCTATGTATTTATAACACTGCCGAGTCAGAAAGATTCCGATCGGTTCCTGTTTGCCGCTATTATGTCAATCGCCCAGTCAAAGTTGGGTACGAAAATAATCATTGCAAGACAATTTCTTCTAATAAAACAAGTTCAGTCAGTAGCTTCCGGGAAGTCATATCGACGAGCTATAACTATTACCTATCACCTTTAAACCACACGTCATCTTGACTGAATTTAAACAGCCACCTTGACGTTTGATACTTCAACCTACTCCGCAGTTGGTATTGATTTCGACACGGTGTTTCGACTCGGAGAAGAACTTATTATACCCGTTTAGATTCCTCTACTTTATTATCCCGTTTCCTCTCTTCACGCCAGCAACGAAAGGTTACGGCAATAATTTCCAAGGGGTCCCCTTAAAACATCAAAGCCGAGCCGTCCAGGGCCTCTTGACTCGTCTAGTTTCGTCGAATAAGCAAAATATAAAGTCCGTGGGAAGGTCTGGTCGGGAGGTTGTCCAGCTAGAGCTTTCTGTTTCCTAAAAGCGATACGCTATCGAAATGTTGCGGTTCAGTTATCATTCTAACCCTCCCTAAACGAGTTTAGTAATCAGTTTTGGTTGGGTCGGGTGTTCTTTTCAAGCTTAGATGGGCTGAAATAACATTTCGGCGAAAAACGTTCCATGGCCACTGATGAGTTGCATGCGACGTCACAGAAACGTCCAGATCTGTTGGAAATTTGTCAAACGCACTGGGGATTTCGCAAAGGTTACGTTTTGTTCGAATCCAATTCTGAGGAGCGGGGACTGCTAGTCCTTTGACAAGTCAACGACTCTGGACAGTAACTAACCAACGGAAATTCTAATTTTGTTATTGGAGGAATCAAAGGGGAGTGGATATGGTCCCTGTGGCTTCCGAAAATTACGGGTTTGAAATATTTGGAAACAATATTCCTTGTTGTTTTCGAAACGACCACAGTCGTCTTGAGACCTGAACGCTGTATATAAATAACAGATGTGTTGTTTATATACATTTACCCTCCAGAATGCGCCCTACCTATATCTGAGAGATTAAATGTTGATACCTTTCAAAACCATTACAATTAAACTCATCGAAATTGACTTCTCTAGAACAAACGTATCACACTCGAATGAGGAAAACACTTCGAACGTTATTCGTATACAAACGCCTTTCACCTACATTTCTATCTGAGGGATAAGTAACACGCTTGTACTTGTGAACCTATCTCAGTACAGATTATAGCCACAGTACGTATTCTATGTTGCTGTAATAATACCTTCTGTGCAGCCTCGTTTGAACAAAAAGACAACGAATTCCCTCTGTATATAACGAACTGTTTATATAACGAACTCACGAACTCTGTACAATAACGAACTCATGATTCCCTCGTGAGTCCCTTGACATTCATAATATTTCCAACGTGCCTTCATCTCGATATAATGAATAATTGTTGATAGGTATGACGAACTATGCAGACCATTTATACTGAGGAAACTCCGCACCATTTTATAGCGGGGAACTATATTATTTTATCGTTTCCTCTCAGAATCCTCTCAAATGTCTTCTACCAACGCAAGACTGCTGATACTGTTTACTTTGGAAGTCTAGAATAATTTTCCCGATAATTATACACAATATTTTAATCAATCTTCGATAATCATATTTCCCTTTTCGATTACGATCTTATTCCATCGTACCCATTCCAAATTTAACGAAATTGTCAGGTAAATATATTATCTTTTTGTATGCAAAAAGAGGCGCAAGGTCCGAATGCATATCGAGGGCCGAGAAGAACACGGTGTTTAACTGTGATTTTATTACTTTGCTAATTTTTATCAGCAGCTTTTGCTCCAACTTCACATATACATTCAAACAGGCACCTAATTACTATTATGACAACCCTGAAAAATTCCTTTCCTGGCGGTTCTAGCAGATCTAACAAAACCACCAAACGCCACTTCTCGCTCCCTTTTGTAAACTGTAAATTATTTAAGTAGTCCTGTGTTGGCACAGAGTTTGAAATGGTTTGAGAAAGGTGGAAATGAACTCAAACTTTTCTTCTTCCTGGCAGCAGAGGTTGAACTTATACCATTTTCCTGATATCATTAATAAACTCCAACCCCATCTGAGAATAGAACCATTAATCATTCACCAAGCTCTGCTAATGCTCCGTTACGCTTTTGTCTGCGCAGCTAAATCCATAATTGAGTTTGAATGTCGATACTGTGCAGCGTGTAGGTACGTTTCTAATAATATTCGAAAGCTGTGAAGTAAGCAATTAGCAATACTGCAGATATTATTATTAGGAACCTCTGTTGTGATGGATATCAGTTGTTGTTGTTTAATGAGTATTTTTGAAACTGACTCAGTTTTTTTGTCTACCTGAGCAACACACGGTAGTGCTGATATTTATATCGCATGAGGATGTCCAACGCTGATGTTCAACGTCCCCTTCATCTTACCAATTGAAAAAACGCTGCAAATCCCAGCACAACGGTTTATTATTTTGTATAGAATACCCTCCTGTTACAGATCACAGCTCTATGTATAGATAACCCGTCTATATAATATGATATGTACTATTCTATACATATTATGTAGATCGCAGACCCTCCGTAGGTTAGTACCTAACCCCGTACTCGTTACTAGGTACCTACCTAAACCACGAGTTAAATGTTGCTAAAATAATTCTGCCGATGACAAACAGTACCTAACAAAAAGAAACACACATAATGAAGTTCTGAAAAGAAATTGTTGATGAGGAGTGAAAAAAGTTGCAAAAGTACCTACCAACAAACTCCAGCCCCTTCTACGTAGATGGTATAATGAACCGTTGTGTAATAATTTACCGTTGAGTAATGATTTACCGTAGTAATAATTTACCCATCAATAATACTTCAACGTTTGTTCAAGTTCACTACCTACCAACAAACTCCAAAAGAGCCATCATTTTTCAAATGAAATAATATCACAGAACAACCATCTCGACTTCATACTCCGCCAATATAATCAGGTGATCCCTAGCAATGATTTCATCTCCGCCAAATTTCCTATTGTGGGCGCGTCTCTGGTTACGAGATTTGGTTTGAATTGTATACAATTTCATTCACACTGGAGTCGAAAATGCCTGTAGGTGCAAACTTCGGGGCCTTACTGTGAACGAACGGCTGGACGTACGACGCTCCGGATGGTCTTAAAAAACTCGCAAGTTCAAGAACTATTTAAAACCGTAAAAATATTCACGTAAAAAAATGGAATAGGCGTTTTGAAAATTTCAACCCCTATTTTGAACCCCTTAGAGATGACTCACAGTAACGTCGAGCTTCGAGGACCAACTAGACAGCGAACGGAACCTATAACCCGAATTTCATCAATTTTCTTTCATGGTAACTAAGAAAAGTGGCCCGTACGGCGTACGGCGTACGGCGGACAGACAGAAATATTTTTATTGCAGTTTTGGATTCTACATACCTTGAAACCTAAACCATCAAATTTTGAGGGGGGGTAAGAATTTTTTTTTCATGCTCGATTCCAATGGTTCATTATTGAAAATAATAAACCAAAAAATGTCGATGAATTGGTCCCGATTGATTACGCGTCAACCATTTTGCACTTAATGATACTCTTGGATGGAAGTGATATTGGTTGGATTGTTGGATGGAATATGCTGTTATTTGATAAGCAGGAGATTTCGCGGTATTCATCTACATGCGTGGAATGAGGAAGAGATTTTTCCCATAGGTAGTTATTATCAAATCGTTGAAGGGTGAATCACACGAGATTCCGATCCCGTGAATGAACGCCCACTCCCGACTCACGTGCGAAAAAGTGGGAATAGTTTGATGTGGACTTGCCGGGTGGTGCAGGCTACGCCAAATACCTGGAATATCACCTTGGTGGTGCCTAAGCGGTTTGTGATTCATGCACCGCGAATGCTCTCAATGAAGTGGGCCTTCAAGGGCGCCTAGATGTGGCAGAGGCAGACCCAAATAAGGAGGTAGAACTTTCACATTGAACTACAGGTACTATACATAAATAGCATAAACTATGTACATACGCCAGGAGCGAACTTTATTTCCATGTTAGGTGCTTTGGATCAGACACTCGTAGGTACTATTTGCATGTTTCAACGTCCTATTTGCATGTCTGGAGGCGGTTTTTCGAATTACTCTTTTGGAATGCAGTCCTGCAAGTGGTGATAATATCGCTAGTCAAGAAGGGGGACTCTCGAGGATCCACCGTCACTCACCTCACTCTGTCACAGGTTGGTTTTTTTTCAAACGAGGGAAACACTGGGAAATTTTTGAAAAAGACTATCGCTTTGGAGGTTCCGCACTCCTCAGCAGTGTGGGGTTTCACGCACTAAAAACTCACTAACCCTTATCCTTGACCTAATCCACCCCGAAATCACTTGTTCAGCATTACTTCGGGATGGAGTCAATCACTAGGCGTGTTACGCCCACCGCGTGTCTTTTTCCGGCCTCCGAGTTTTCTTCACCCGAGGACTGGGTCGTCCAAATTTTTTGACTTGCAGGACGCAATCCTATCCCAAGCTTCTTGGCCAGAGATCATCTTGTCGATCACGTTTGGTGTGATTTCACCGGCCTGTTCTCCCAGCACCTCCCTTTCTCTGATCCATCTGGGGCAATGGAAAAACGTATGCTCAGCGTCGTCATTCGGAGCACCGCAGCACCAGCACTTGGCGGTGTCCGCTATCTCCCTCTTGTGAAGGTAAGCCCGAAAATATTCATGGCCTGACGGGAACATTGTAATGTGAAAGTCCACCTCTCTGTGCCAGCCATGGGCGCACCTCCGGAATGAGCACGTGGGTCCACGCTCCCCTAATATCCACTGAAGCTGGCACTGCCTCAGTGTTGACTCTCTTTTCTTTTCTAATCTAGGGTGTCGGCTCCTCCGTGCAGCGTCAGAGGTAAATCCTCTTCCTATCCATCTCCAGTAGGTCAATTGGGATGAGAGTGGCAATGACCCCCACACTAGGAAAGAAAACCGTACGGTAAGCACTTGCTATCCGCAAGTCTGCCCTCCTCTGCACTTATCGCAAGTGGTCTCGATATTTCTTAGCTTGAAGGGCTTCAGCGCAGCTCACACACTTGCTCCGTATAACATGACTGCTTCTGCCGCAGTCATGAGCGTCCTCCTCGTCTTTGGAGAAGGGCCACCAATATTTGCCATCAGTCTACTCAGGTTTGAGGTCCCTGCCGCTGCCCTTTCTCCTGCTGTCTTGACAAGTTCCCAAAAGGTCAACCTACAGTCTAGGGTTACCCCCAGGTACCGCACCAAACTACCAAACCTACCTACTATACCAAACCACGCTCTGCTAGCATGTGACAGAAGAATAAGCCCAAAGGTACCCTGAAGGATTCCTTTACAAACATCCTAATGCATCCCCCCCCCCCCCCCATCACCCTGTTAGAGCTCAGTATAGCTATATAATGTGCTCAGTTGAAGGCGATTAATGCCGCGTCCCAATTTAAAAGTCCCAATAGCTGCATCATAACGATGGAGGTTGATCACCTAGAGGTTGCACAGATGATCAAGTTCATTGGGCACTAGGCAACAACCTCCAACAACATTTTTTCTCCGCTAGTACTCATGTAGGAACTTTGTTATCCACCAGTAAATATTATTGAGCCTAGTACCATTACGATGGAGGTTAGTCACCTTAAAGTTGGATGTCCTTTCCTGAACCAGAACGCAATACTACTTTTCAACCTCCCCTTTCCCCTCTCATACTGCTGCTACCCAGAAGTATGTCATGTGGGAAGGAGTGTGACGGTGGGCAGTTCTCGAGTTGTTTGTGTTTCCAGTGAAGATGGGGGCTGTCAGCCTGGAACCTAATCGCTATCCCTTCTTAACTGGTGATAATATCGCTAGTCTAGAAGGGGGAATCTGGAAGGTCCACCGTCACTCTTCTCACTCTTTCTCAGTTTTTAAGACAATCCGAGGATTTTAAGTTCTCAGTTAGATTGCCTTTTTTTTGAAAGAGTATAGTAGTAGAGTTAAACATGAAAATAGCGTCATTTTGCTGTATGGATCGTAATACGTGTATCCATACTGTGTGGGTGCTAAGCTAGCTCCACACTTTCTCAACCTCGTTTTATTGTGAACTCAACCGCGTTAATATTTTTATTGTAAATCACCTGAAAATGAAGTACGTACGCGCCATAAAATTAATAGGTTTCGATTCAACTTATCGATACCAGATTATTAATTAGTCGTATTCGATAGCCGATACTCGACATGGGAACACTGGTGATCATGGCCACTTCCTTGAAAATGGCGTTCTACTTCTCTATCCGCCTTTTCTATACCCTTTCTGTAGTTAACACGTTGGGAACAAATTATGTGTAGAGAACAGTTTTCAAAACGTGAAGGCTCGAAAACTATTCTTTTAAAAGGACTACGCCGGGTTGAGCGGAAAGCGATTAGATACGACCTTGACACGCATTGGGACATCGCATGCGCGTGACGGGGCATTTAAAGATGAAGGGAGTTCTCGATTGTTTCAAACCCGCGCCCCGCGGAAATGAATAGGTCCTCTGATCAAACCGCGTGGGTTGATGGAGTTGGAAATACTCAGCTTTGCCCAAAAGGAGGCAATGAGCTAGACCTATCTAAGCGGCTTGAGTATACAAACACACCTTTCATCTACTTCAACAGGTGTTGTCAGTTACCGCTACTCCTTCACCGCGCATAGCTAGCTGAAACTATTCTATAATACCCCCACAATAAGTAGGTAATTAACCATTTATTTTGCTTCCGAGTCTACCAAGGTAACAGGAGACGTTTGGTTCAGTTTTGAGAGGAAACAAAAAAATTTTTGGCGTCAAAATCACGGTATCCGCCCGCGTTTTATGCCTTTCTGAACAAATCAGATTCCCTGTTTGTCTTTCTGTATGCCCCTAAATAATTCCCACGTGTATTTTAACTGAATGTAAAATGGTAATGATGAGCAGGAATTCAGAGGGTACGTTGACCCTTAAAGGTGACCAATGGATATCATAGGACCAGACTACAACTAGTTGTGCGCATGCGCAAGCATGTAATTCCATCTGATTATCAAAGTGATATGGGCAGAATGATTAACTAAAATCAAGTTATAAATCGACTGTTGAAAGGTAAATGGGCGTAACCCTCAAAACTCAAATTTTTCAGGAAACTAAAAAAACACTTCACAGTTACACATTGCTATTACTGGGGTTCAAATTTGCTTATTGATCTTCATTAGATCCTAAAAATAATGCTCACTTGTGGAGGAAATATCACAATGAGAAATGCTGATCCTAATTTTTGGCTCAAATTTGAGGCTTACGCCCTTTGACCTGTTTAGTCTGGATGGTCAATTCTTTTTATCAAAATCTTTTATAATAAATAATTTATTGATTATTTAGAAACATACTTTTTCATGTTTGACAAGATTTTTGAACGGTAACCGGTAAAAAAATTAGGCATTTATAACATACATTATACTAATTAAGCTCAAACTTGAAAAATCACAGTACCTTTATAAAACAAAAATTATTGGTACCTACTAAATAAGTCAAATTTTGCCTAGGAACCGCTAATAAGTGAACAAACATCACAGTTTATCAGTACCTACAAAAGAGTCACCTACCTAGGTACGGTTTGGTGTATCTGCGTAAATTATTCCTTTTTCTGAAAAAACGAAAACGATTAAACATGCAGGGGTGGAATTCAAGTGAACTACAGAGGACTAATATATATATATATATATATATATATTCCGTTCATATTGTTTCGCTTTTGCCCAGGGCAGCTGTCACAGAATAGTGAAACACTGTTCACTCGTGGCATCCGTTTTTCTAAATCAATGAAGTAGGAATACACGTTTGAGTAAATTGCGTTCGCCCCTCTTTCTCCATCTGTCTCACACCACAGGTAGCAGTAACCATTCCTCGAATAATAGAGCAACAATATGTTATCGCTATTAGGATTATTTAGTATCTTTTGAAGATCGAAAGAAACGCGAAGAAGTGTAGGATCGTTTTTTGACCGCCATTGGTGAGTCTTGAATAGCGATATTGAATTCTTCTCATGAATGTGAGTATCATAGATTTCAGATTCGTGTCGTGTTCCTTGCTTCCCTCACAAACTACCTACTTTTTGGTTTATTATTCTCTGAATAATACACCTACCTATGTAATCGCTCAGCAAAAAATTTTTATAACCCCCCCTCAAACTTTTTTCTTTTCCATTTCAAGGTGCGTAGATTCAAAAAATGCAATGTCCGTCCGCCGTCCGCCGTACGCCGTCCGCCGTCCGCCGTATCACGTGTACAGGCTTCATTTTCGGTCTAAAAAAGTCGTTCTTTCGCACTCATGCTCCATTTGGGCCCTAGTTGTGTCCCGAAACTTTTCAGCCCGATCGGAATATTCCCAGGGGTGTTGTGAGTGAAAATGTGTGTAAAAATAGGTACTTTTTGCGTTTTAGCAACATGTTGGTAACATGAGCTTTTGAGGTATCGTTTTCCATGTTTTTGGGGACGAGAAGATCGAATATGAGGTCGATTTTGGCCAAGGAGTGGGAAATTGAGGTTGTACCAGATGTTCAGCTCCCAAAATTGATTTTGTATGAGTCAAAAACCTGCGAAATCGTCTGAAATCACCATCAGTTTGTAGAATAACACTAGAAAAAGTGTCAACACGTGGATCAATACGATTAAATGGCACTACCAATGATCAGAGTTAATTTGAAAAAAAAAAAGATCGTACCTACCTAATTTGTGTTTTGGGGGCCAAAATTGGTGGAAACCATCAGAAATAGCTATTTCAATTATTTCACATGAAACAAACAATAAATGTACAGCCAACATTTCTGTAGAATAATAAACCCCATGTGACAAGGACTTTGCAGCGTTTTTTAACCTTAGAACGACAACTCGTTATTAACTTTCATTCGATGTGAAAATTGAAAAACACATTTTTTAGAAAACAGTAAAACATTATTCACCAGATATAGAAGGAAAAAAAATCCTGAGCTGTTCGGGAACGTTGACACGAAGTCAGGGACAGGTTGTAACCCTCTCCAAGCTCCTGAAAGCTTCCTGGTAAATGGGCGTAAGCGACTTGAGCCTGTTTACCTTTATTACGGTCGTAATACAACGAAGAACGAAGCATGTGCCATACCTTGACAGACATTTTTCAACTTGAACACATGGAGCCAAAAACATTGCTTCATGAGCCTGCATATTATTTTCCCTTGAAATTTGTGCACTCACTTCAGAACAGTTCACAAAATCAAAAAAAAAAATCAATAGGTACATTTTTGTGGAGTTTAGACTGGATGCGCTTCTCCAAAACAATAGTGCCAAGAACGGTGCTTCCTGCCATTATAACTAAGAACTTTAGTAACTAGGTGCAACTTCGCGAACGCAACAGTTCAAATGACAGTTCAAGAGAAAGTACATGGAAGAAAGAAAAATACGAAATAATGCCGAGGTTTCTATAACCACTGTAAGTGTATTGGTATTATAGGATAGTGACTTTCGGGGAAACTTAAAGCGCCATATGTATCACGATGTATACACAAGTGATGGTCCGAAATCGAATTTTTGCGGAAATCTGGCCATGGATGTATCAAAATGATACATGTGGTGCCCTGCAACTGAATAATTGGTCTAGAAAAGCTCGATTTTTTTCATTCTTCCTTTTTTTGGAACGTAATTGGAATCTCATAGAATGATAAGAATCGTAAGCATTGAAAATACACAAAATAAGAATCGTACAAGGTGAAAATACACATGAGTATTTTCACCTTGCTGAAAACAGTAAAAGTACAGTGGCGCGGGGGGAACGCCAGGGTTTTTAGGTGCGGCGTTTCAAATATTAATTCATCAACAATACTACATTCATGAGAAGTCTTACAGGATGGTTCTTAAGTAAGTGGGTCAAATTTGAGTTGGTGGGTCAAAAATCGCAAGACATCTGTGACCATAACGATAGTGAGAGTTCAAAACCTCGTAAGTCCAAAAACTAAATTCTACAGGAGACGAGATCAACGTCCTAGTCTCCGACTTGGTGTTTGCTTGTTCAGGTTATTGACGGAGCCATAGAGGAGGAATGGGTACTATGGGGGTTAGGTACTATGGGTCCAAAATTTGAAGCAATTTGGACAATAGGGTTGTGAGTTATGGCGGTTCAGCGGTTTTCAAGTTTGCGCATGCCCAGTCGTTACTACTGACAATAATAATTAATACGACGAAATTAATATGGGACCAACTAGGACTGCTGATCCGAATCCGACGAAATTCATGTGGGATTAACTAGGACTTAACCCCGAACAACCATCAAAATTTGAGCCAATTTGGAACATTTTATCGTGAATTATGGCGGTTCGCAAAAATGCGTACACACACTCATCTACCGGAAGGAGCTGGAATTTCCTTTTTTTTTCTTCGATGGATTTGTGTTCAGCATGTTCAAAAAAGGGGAAACGCTTTTTCCCTCTCAAAATAAGGAAGGTGGTCTAAAAAGTGTAAAAACGAAAACATAAGGCTTTAAATTGAGTTGCATATATAAAAACGCTGCAAATCCCTGCACAACGGTTTATTATTTTGTATAGAATACCTACCCTTCTGTTACAGATCACAGCTCTATGTATAGATAACCCGTCTATATAATATAATATGTACTATTCTATTATATACATATTATGTAGATCGCAGACCCTCCGTAGGTTAGTACCTAACCCCGTACTCGTTACTAGGTACCTACCTAAATCACGAGTTAAATGTTGCTAAAATAATTCTGCCGATGACAAACAGTACCTAACAAAAAGAAACACACATAATGAAGTTCTGAAAAGAAATTGTTGATGAGGAGTGAAAAAAGTTGCAAAAGTACCTACCAACAAACTCCAGCCCCTTCTACGTAGATGGTATAATGAACCGTTGTGTAATAATTTACCGTTGAGTAATGATTTACCGTAGTAATAATTTACCCATCAATAATACTTCAACGTTTGTTCAAGTTTCACTACCTACCAACAAACTCCAATAGAGCCATCATTTTTCAAATTAAATAATATCACAGAACAACCAACTCGACTTCATACTCCGCCAATATAATCAGGTGATCCCTACCAATGATTGGCCATATTCACAAATTCCTATTGTGGGCGCGTCTCTGGTTACGAGATTTGGTTTGAATTGTATACAATTTCATTCACACTGGAGTCGAAAATGCCTGTCTGTGCAAACTTCGGGGCCTTACTGTGAACGAACGGCTGGACGTACGATGCTCCGGATGGTCTTAAAAAACTCGCAAGTTCAAGAACTATTTAAAACCGTAAAAATATATACGTAAAAAAATGGTATAGGCGTTTTGAAAATTTCAACCCCTATTTTGAACCCCTTAGAGATGACTCACAGTAACGTCGAGCTTCGAGGACCAACTAGACGCCGAACGGAACCTATAACCCGAATTTCATCAATTTTTTTTCATGGTAACTAAGAAAAGTGGCCCGTACGGCGTACGGCGTACGGCGGACAGACAGAAATATTTTTATTGCAGTTTTGGATTCTACATACCTTGAAACGTAAACCATCAAATTTTGAGGGGGGGTAAGAATTTTTTTTTTCATGCTCGATTCCAATGGTTCATTATTGAAAATAATAAACCAAAATTGAGTTGATGTTTAACAGTTGGATTAAATCTAGTAACTTTAGCGAAAACAGGTGAAGGTGGTAATTTGACCCTATAAACAGTATTTCTAATAAAAGGTTTGGTGCCATCTTGTGGACAGAACATGGCAGATGTTCCATAGTAGTTACGCTACTTTGTAGATTTGCTCATAATATGGTCACACTGCACCAATAAGAACTTGATTTCTTGTCCAGGGTTAGCGTTCATTCATCCCAATCCCTCCCACGCAACATCAGTGGAAACCGCAGGATGTGACGGGCGAGCGGCACAATTTTCGCATTGAGGCCCCCCGTGACGTCACAGCTGTGACCAAGGTCACCGGTATCTGGTCATCGAACCTTCTGTCTGGGACCCGCGATTATCTTGGAGAATATTCCCAATGAATCTCTGCGGTGAGAACGTGATCCGGATCAGGATCAGCGGCATTTAAACTATGCAACTGGCCATTCGTACAGTGTGGGGTAAGCTATTAGAACGTCAGTCACCATGGAATGTACATTCATCAATGCGCGTAGTATGTGCAACTAGAATAATACAAAGTCACTAGGTATCTAAGGTCTGGTATAGAAATTTGGTCCGATTTGTGAAAAACTCTCCAAAATGTTTTATGCATTTAAACCTTCATTAAAGGCATAGAAAACTAATGGAATAATAGATTTCAACGATTTTCAACACAACAATAATGCAACAGACAAAACAGAGAACCGCTGGAAAGCTGAGAAAAGTGATACTACTTTGCAGCGTTTTTAAATTGATCTTGAACTAAAGAATTTTTTGAGACCACCCGGAACATTGTAGGACCAGCCGTTCGTTTGCACCGAAAAGCTTCGTCAACATGATCGTGAATCAAACGGTATAAATCCGGCCCGGATATCATCACTAGGGATCTCCTGATTACTTTCACAGATGGCTGTATGACGTCGAGTTGGTTGTTCTGTGATATTATTTCATTTGAAGAATAGCTCTTTCGGATTTTTGGGCTTTCCTGGGGGGAGCTCGAGGGTAGGTATTGACCACAGAAAACAAAATGTCAGCAGAAGGTCAGAAGGATCTACGCAGAAGGGGCTTCTCTAGAGGTAAATAGTAAACTTTTGTGTAATAATTTGCAGCGTTTTTTCTCAGCGAGCAGTTCTAGGTAGGTCCATGTTTTTTGGGGTGCTGAATCCGAATTTCAGGTTTGTTGCCTTGTAGGATACCGGTATCGGCTGAACAACGAAAAACGCAAAAAAACCTCAAAATTTTCGCACTTTTTTCTGTTTTTCTCTTTATTACGAAAACTATGTGTTTCTTAGAAGATGCCCACTCCGTACAAAAAGTAGACAAAACTGATGGCGTTGCTTCAAATTTTCTGGTGCTACGATAAGATGGGAATCCCGGAAGCAACGTACCATCGCCCAGTCGACAGAAGAAAGTGAATGAAGCGTGAAGCTGCCAAGGAAGCTAAACACTCTTGAAGAACGTGGCCGAAGCTATTGGATAACCATTCACAAATCAAAATGAGAGCTGACAACCAAGCAGCACAGAGTTGGGCTTTCAATCCAGTAATCAATGCCAAATCTAAACACATTGTCATTAAAGAGCGTTTTATTAGGCATGTGGTTGAAGATGGAGAGATTCTACTCGGATAGTGCCCGACAGAGGAGATGACGGAAGACATTTTCGCGAAAGCCCCGGTTCGACCAAAGTTCAGTGTTTTTGCTGGTAAGGGACTACACCGAACTGCCTCGTAAGGAGGAGTGTTGAAGTGGATAGTTACGCACCAAGTTACGACGGGTTGCTATAATTGAGTGTCTGGGAAAGAAACTTTGACCAAAAAACTTTTTCCGGTCAATCGTGGGGTGTTCATCTTCGAAAAACTCATAGTTTTCGAGATACAAGCAAAAAACTAAAATTTAAAATAAAGGTTTTTTGCGTTTTCCGTTGTGAAGCCGATGTCCTACGAGGCAACAAACTTGAAATTCGGATTCAGCACCCCAAAAATACGTAGAACCGCTGAGAAGAAAATATGTCACAATTTTGTTACGGGAAAACCACCATTTGACTGGACTATTGATTGTAGGCCCTAGAGAAAATGGAATAAACCAGCGAAACATCGGGAAAACCCTTTTTTTAACCTCGATGAATAACAGAAAATGAATGTCAGTGGTAGAGTATGGTCAATACAACCATACTCGATTAATTCATGTAGGTAGGTGTTCTGACCTTGGCTACGATATAAATAATTCCGAATTTCGCCTAACAGAGATGAGCAGCATAAGGATCAGTTCGAAGGTGAGCAATATGCGACGAATCCGAAAACGCGGCCTAATGGTAGAGCAGAGTTTTGATGTTTTCGATCAGTTGAAGGTTGAACACGTCTGAGAGGTGGCGCTATAGGCGCTAGCCACATCGAAAAAACGCCTAAATGAGGAGGGGCGTAGCGCGGGGGACTCAAACCGACCGAGCTCGCGATGTATATAAATAACCCTGCGCTCTTTAAAGAAGAAGACGGCGACGACCAAATAGAAGAAGAGGAAAATAAAAATACCAAAAAAAAAGAGAGAAAAAAAGAATTTTTTCGCGCGGTGCCCGTCGGGACGCTTTCTATATTTACGACGGAGTCGCGGCGAGGGACTGCAAAGCGACCCGGTTGGGCGCGAAATCCGTTTCGCCACGGGCCCCGGTGGAACTACCGACTGCAACGAAACGTGATGCCGGGTTCCGGGGACGTCCAAACGCGGCCTTCTCACGAACTTGACGTCGATGCGATTCCCGAACTGTCCTAAAACCGGGTCCTGATGTGTACACAATCGAACAGCAGCGGTGCGTGGGCTCTGAAAACGGTGGGGCACCAGACCAGAACACAAAACCAACAGATTTGTCAACAAAATACCCCAAGGCAACAACACCCTTCCCTTATTTACTGATTGAGTGATATTCAGGAAAGCTTATCTCTTTTGGTGCTAGTGCATTATAGGGACGATAAACGCAACTATCGAGATAATCGAATGTTGCGATTATACATCGACTACGCCTGTCAGAAAAGGCCGGATCGGATTCTGGTAAGACAAAAGGTAATAAATAACCAAACATCGAATGAAGTGAAATCGATATATAATCGCAACATTCGATTATCTCGATAGTCGCGTTTATCGTCCCTTTAACTAGTACCTCTCTTTTAATCAACACTCTACCGTCGTACGAAAACGTCCACAATTTCTACTGCAAATTAGCCACCGAATTCATTGGTTATAAAAATATAGTAAACTAAAATATAACAAAACAATGACCCGTTAGCCGGTCTTGAATGGAGAAGCTATTGACTTTATCTGTGTGTTAGGACGCCGATCAATCCACAAGACCACAACAGCAAACAGGACAAAATGCACGTAGGTACCACGAATACAAATCTGTCATCAGAACCAGACCGAATGCAAAACGCACACAATTTGACGCAAAAAATTAAAAACTGACAACTGACTCAACAGAGAAAGCGAATATAATTCACGAGACAACAAAAACAAATCAGAAGACGAAGAAGCATCTCGTGTCGAGATGACAAATTGAATCGAAGGGGTCCAATCGATTGTGAAAATGAATGATTTTTGAGTAGAAGCCCACAGTAGAGTAGGGCCCACAGTAGGCGTGGCGAACAACATTTTTACTCGACTGAGCATGCGCGGATGGGCCACTTTTCTCAGCTGCCATGGCGACACTTGGTCCCAGGACACAGAACCTAACTGCCAGTTTCAGGAGCCTAGGTTTCGATTTCGATTGCAGGACATCGATTATTGTCGCCTTATTTCGATAACATGCTTGGGCTAGGGAGCCCCATGGATGCTCTACTAGAATATTGAATATCCATAGAATTTCCATTCCATAGCCAGAGAAATCTGGCGAGTTGCTGTCGAAGTTTGTGAAAAATGCTAGGTTCAGAGTACAGAGGGAAATTCAAATGCCAACTGAACAATTGAGTTTTTTTACTCCTAATGTTTTTGGGTGCCGGGGCAGGGGCCCAAGTGGCCTTATGGACGCAATACCCCTGCAACCGAAGCTCTGGAAACAGTCAGCAATGCAGTACTGACAACCGGCTAGAGCTAGAGAGAGAAACATTGTTTAGTAGAAAGTAGAAGATAATCCTTGAAATATTTATAATACTGTTACCGATATTCTGAATACGTACCTAATCATGATCATGTCAAATGCTCTAACATGTCAACATCAGATCAATAACTTGGATGTATATAACACTCTATTTTGTCCATAAGTAGGTAGAATGTATTTAGGGAGGCTACTTATGGGGTTCCGAAATGACAAATACGCCCTCAATAGTTGATTTTTTTTTAAATACCTAGGTATTGCTTTATGTAATGGTTCCCCATGTGGGTGTCACTAACGTTATGTATGTGGAATAGGGATAGGAAGGACCTAGTACTAATAAAACTCGAGAATGGACCACAGCAGCTATTAGCTGCTCCTTATTAGGAGTCTTTAGCTAACACCCCGCGAGCATGAACCACAGTAGGTATTAGCTGCTTCTTAGGAGTCTTTTGAGCGCTCCCCGAGCATGAACCACAGCAGGCGCTAAACAGGAAGGAAGTGTGGTGAATGATTAGTTGTGTGTGTCAGTGTGTTGGATCGAATGGCGAGCTGGGCGAGGAGGGCTGTTTATATAGGCCCTCTTCCACCCGTCCCTCGTCTACAATCGGCCGTTACGACCGTTGAGAACGGTTGACGTTGAAGGAGAGAGGCTTTCTCCCTTGGCGCCACCCAGCTCGTCGTTACCTTCGTTTATTTGGTCAAAATCTTACAACATTACATAGGAGTGGTAGTAGGTATTTTACGGGGAACCATCACTTTATTTACAATTAAATCAAAAATATTTCAAAAATATTACAGCTCTTTTTCAAATTATATTTTCGGATTCTTCGTACCTAGAAACGGGAACCATCAAATTTTTTTTCATGCTCGATTCCACTCTTGGTTCATTATTGAAAATAATAGACCAAAACATACCCGCGAATTTACTTTAGCACTCGACACTCCCATACTTTCAACCATCAAATTAATCGAACTACAGAACTTTCCAGGAGCAATACGCTGTTCGCATTCTCAGAATCACATTCATGTATAAAACAGGAAGTCTTTATACTGGGGTTGAATTCAAGCAGTGCCGCTGGTTCATGACGACACAAGTGGAGTAATATAGGTAATAAAAATAATTACACCGTGTTTATGAAAACATTCCACCTGCCCTTGAAGTTTTACAGCAGAGGTTCCCAACCTTTTTTGTTGTTCCCCACAAGACAAGTGGTGAACACCACAGCGCCCCCCTGTTCGCTTCTTAACTACTTATAATGTACTTACCTAGTTAATGTCGAACCTCTGCTGAAAATTTTCAACCTGTGAACCTCTGCGTTTCATACACGGTTTAATTATTTGGGGTTTTTTCCCCTGTATTATTGAACTTGTGAGGTCACCAACAAGTGGCACTGCTTGAATTCAACCCCAGTATAAAGACTTTGTGTTTTAAACATGTGATTCTGATATTACGAACAGCGGTACTGCTCCTGGAAACTTCTGTAGTTCGATTAACTTGATGGTTGAAAGTATGAGAGTGTCGGCTACTAAAGCAAATTTCCCAGGAGAGGGAAACGACTCCTTCACCTGTCAGCTGCAGAAAGTTCGCTGAAAGTTACCTGCGTGGTTTTCACGCGAAACTTGGTTTTGGTTACGAGCCATCTGAGTAGAGCTGTTTGCCCCTCACAAAAGCCTGCTCCTCGGCTTGGTATTTACCAAATGGCGAGCACCTTGCGCCATACATGCGGGGGTCGCCGAGCATTATGTTTGCCTCGGAAACGACGAATGTTCGGCGGAAACAATCTGGCGCGAATCAGTTGGCAACAGAATGTGACGAGAATGAACTCACAATCGCTGCAGCAGCATATATTATGCAGTTGTGAGTGCTTTTTTATGACTAAACGTAAAAGCGTCGGGCGCCCATTATACCTATTATTTCATTTATCTACAAGATTACTTACCTAGATGTACTTTCAATCGTACATCCGAATGAAATTTTAAAAACAAGAGTCTAAATATCAATATCTACTAATTACTTTAATAATTTTGAATCAATCGGAAATAAAAGCGTATTTAATCGATTTTAGATTTATGTTTAATATTTTATTTCTATTCCGGGTGAATGTACAAGACGAATCGGCTGAGTGAGCTCAGTGATAAATCAGTTTTTCTGAGTTTCCAATCTCTTCCCGAAATTTGGCAACATTTGCACTTTTGGTTTATTTTTATAACACCCCCTCAAAATTTTTTTCTTCTACGTTTCAACATGTGTAGATTCCAAAAATGCAATGTCCGTCCGCCGTATCACGTGTACCGGCTTCATTTTTGGTCTAAAAAAGTCGTTCTTTCGCACACATGATCTATTTGGGCCCTAGTTGTGTCCCGAAACTTTTCAGCCCGATCGGACTATACCCAGGGGTGTTATGACATGAGTGAAAATGAGCACAAAAATAGTACTTTTTGTGTTTTAGTAACATGTTAATAACATGAGCTTTTGAGGTATCGTTTTCCATGCTTTTGGGGACGAGAAGACCGAATATGAAGTCGATTTTGACCAAAAAGTGGAAAATCGAGGTTCTACCAAATGTTCAGCTCCCAAAATTGATTCTTTATGAGTCAAAAACCTGGGAAATCGTCTGAAATCACAATCAATTTGTATAATAACACTGTAAGTATCAACACGTGGATCAAGACGATTAAATGGCACTACCAATGATCAAAGATAATTTGAAAAAAAAAAATCGTACCTAATTCGTGTTTTGGGGGCCAAAATTGGTGGAAACCATCAGAAATACCTTGCTATTCGAATTATTTCACGTGAAAGAAACAATGAATGAACAGCCAACATTTCTGTAGGTATGTCCAATAGAATAATAAACCCATGTGACAAGGACTTTGCAGCGTTTTTTGTTTTGTTTGGTCTTTTTTGCCAAGCTTCTAGAAGGAAAAGAAAAACGGAGTTATTGAAAAAATTGACCCAAGGAACACGCTTCCAGTAAGGAACACGCTCCAGGAAAATACTTGAAACGGCTTGAAACGAGCATAACAGCAGGTAGGTAAGAACCTATTAGGTAAGTATATATTTATTATGCTTCCTTGCTATATCACTTTGAGTGGAGAAAGGGAATACGCTGGCCAGAGAGAAATGTGTCAAAGTAATTAGTTCAGAGCTCGTAAATTCGTTCCCAAACAGTACAGATTATTCCAAGAGATGTTTGTCAGTTGATGCACTTTCACGAGTTTTGAAGTTCAAACGGACTCGCAAGCTTGTTCATCTCATCTGCTCAAAGCTCGTTTATTCGTTGTCACACAGATTATTTATCCGGAGAGATGTTTGTCAGGAGACCCACATTGACGTGCAGGAAAATGCGATCTGGGGCTTGTTTCAGATAGAACTAACCGTCTAGCGCTGTGGGGTTATTTGACGCTGCTACATACATAGGTACTAAAGACAGTAGGTACATCTTTAATGGGAAGCACCATTTTTTGGTTTATTATTTATATTTAAAAATTATTTATATTTTAAAAAATCATTATTGAAAATAATAAACCGTTGGAATCGAGCATGAAACAAAAATCCCCCCCCCCTCCCCCTCTCATAATTAGATGGTTTCCATTTCAAGGTACGTAGAATCCGAAAATAGAATAACAAAATTCCTGTCCGTCCGCCGTACTTCGCACTTTTCTTAGTTACCATGAACCGAAATGAATGAAATTTGGTTTATAGGCCCCATTTGGTCTAGCTGGTCCGCGAAGCTCGGCGTTACTGCTAGTCATCTCTAAGGGGTGAACAACAGGGGTTGAAATTTTCAGAACGCAGTAACTCGAAAACTTTCAATAGAAGGCTATGGTTTTTTTTACGTTTTTAAATAGAACTCAAACTACAGAATTTTTTGAGACCACACAGAGCATTGTACGACCAGCCGGTCGTTTGCACCGAAAAGCTTCGTCAACATGATCGTGAACGAAACTGTATAAATCCTGCCCAGATATCATTGCTAAGCAACCTTATTATTACAGTCACGGATGGCTGGCTGAATGAAATCGAGTTGGTTGTTCCGTGATATTATTTCATTTGAAGAATGGCTGTTTTGGATTTTGTTGATAGTGTACTTTTGCAACTTGAGCAAACGTTATGCTTCATGAATAACAACAAATAAATAATGATTGAATTAGTGAATCCTTCGAATTTTTATGGAACTGTAATTCCCGGGCCGGCTCTAGTACTCGATTTGGGGGTGAGGGGGTAAATAATAAACCGCTGTGTAATAATTCGCAGCGTTAAAAAAAAATAATTTATTGTTCATTTTCTCGTTTTTTACGATTCCAAAAATTGAGCTATATATTTTTAGCAATGCCAAAATAACCTAACACCTATTACTGTGTATTTATTTATCTAACGAAGCATGTAACAGGACAAATACAAAATCCTGGCCACTGAGGACAAAAATATACATATTATGGATTACGTATTCCACTTTACAACTGCAGCCCTGTCAATCCAAAGTTTCTTTGAAAAATCCCCTGTGAAATACTATAAATGCGGTTTTCTACTCGTATATAATGACTGGTTTTCCACACACGTAATGAACTAGAATTCTACTAACTGCACCGTTTTCTGATTTTCATTTATACCTAATTTGATTGAAATATTAGCACTGCATAAACCGAAATGCATTGTATTTATTTACAGTATATAATTATAATTACATATTCATTTTAAACAAGTCGAACTCCTTAGAAAGTGCTCTGCCGTAGTTACTACACAAACAAACAATTTGAATATTTGAAGTTGTTTTTGAACCAAGTATATGTAACTAGTACCTCCTTTCATTGCCGTATTTTTTGTCAATACATTTTCGTTCTCTCTCTCTTTTCCATTGCGCTCAACTACTTTAATGCAGAATCAGCAAAATGCTGCCCATCATCATCCGTTCCATCCACTCAGGACATCTCCAAAAACCTCACCGTCACTTCCTGCTCTCTTCATTCTTTTCGCCAAAACAATCGTTATGGTTTTCGCGAACTCCCCTGAAGAGGGGATTTTCCTCAATTTCCCTTGTGCCACCTTCTCCTTCTTGATTTTAGGTACCGTTATTTAGTTTAATTCGTTGCACCTAACGGAAGCGAACCGTTACGGCTAAGGGAAAATGGTAGGAGGTTTTCACTCTGAAGCAAGTCATGCGTTGCTACCAGGGCCGGACACCGACGAACAAGAAAAAAAATCCTCCCTCTATATTAGCTCTCATCGTAGGTTCTTCGATCATTTCTTCCCTCCATGTTGTCTCTCTCTCCTTTGTTTTCCCATCAGGAAATAGAAGAAAAAAAAAATACTCCCAGTTAATTCGCTTATAAACTTCCTCGGTAAAAGTCAATCTTTTTTGATTTGCCTACGCTCTTCTTCTTTTTTCCCACTCCCTTTGGCAGTTCGTTAGGCTTTAAAAGTTGTTTATTCTTCCTTAATCGACCCTAACAGCGTAATATCGTTTGCCCCTGACGTCATTATAATAATTATATCACCCAGTAATGCAGCGAGTAAATACTTATAATTAGGTTTAATGAACAGCAGTAGGGTAAAATCTGGCACACCACCTAATGAACTGTCTCCATCTGGTGTCTTTAGATTAGAGAATATCTGACAACATCATAGCCTAGATGTGTAAATTTCGAATAATTATAAATTCAATAAAATAAATCGAATATCGATGTTTTGAAAAATATCGATACCTGTAGCAACATATTGACATATCGACAAAAATATCTATTATGTCGTTCCATTTTCTTAAAGAAGTAAAAAAAAAAACGCTGCAAATCCCTGCACAACGGTTTATTATTTTGTATAGAATACCCTTCCGTTACAGATCACAGCTCTATGTATAGATAACCCGTCTATATAATTTATGATATGTACTATTCTATACATATAATGTAGATCGCAGACCCTCCGTAGGTTAGTACCTAACCCTGTACACGTTACTAGGTACCTACCTAAATCACGAGTTAAATGTTGCTAAAATAATTCTGCCGATGACAAACAGTACCTAACAAAAAGAAACACACATAATGAAGTTCTGAAAAGAAATTGTTGATGAGGAGTGAAAATTTTGCTTCCGAGTCTACCAAGGTTGCGGAGGCTTAGTTTTCACTTTTGAGGGAAAATATAATGAAGTTCTGAAAAGAAATTGTTGATGAGGAATGAAAATGAAATAGATTTCGACCAAAGAGTGGAAGATTGAGGTTCTAACGAAGTTTCAGCCTTAAATTCACGTTAAATTTTGGTCTAGAATCGTCGTTTGTCCGCACACAGTTTGGATCCCCATTTGGGAACACATTTGGGTCCTAGTTGTGCACCGAAGCTCGGCAGCACGATCGGAATGCACCCAGGGGTGCAATGGGGGAAAAATGGGTATAAACAGCTTAGTAGGGCATTTAAAAATTCATTGGAATCGTACGGTAACTTTCCTCTGCGCATGCGCGAATATGAAATGTTGACCATTTCCTTTCAATGCTTCTGACTGCAAAAGAAACACAAACGGTGGGTACAGCTTCCGTACGCAACCACGAGGGACATTTTATGTCTTAGCGCCCCCTCCCGCACCCACACCAAGTACCTCGTACTTGATTGTTTTGGTCAAGATTTCCAACGAATGGTAAACTCTGTCCTTGGGCGGTCACAAATGACAAAGAATCACGTTTCAATTTAAAAACAAGTACTTCGTACTTAATTTATTGTCGCAGAACTATCACCTAGTCCGAACAGCCTTCAGTCCCAATTAGTTCGGATTAGCCGGACTCCACTGTATTATGTACGTAAACATTCATTTAAACAATCACGCTCATACCGCAGCTTGTTGGCCACGCAGTCCGCAGTGGTTAACGTAGTATGGTTAGGTAAATCGAGAGCTATCCAACGAGTGGTGAACGATTTTTGTACGATGATAACTGGCGAAGATAAAGTTCCGTAGCAACGAATCGGTTGTAAGCGAAAATCATCAGAAATATTTTCGTGACGTTGTTTCCGTTGCATGTCCCGCGTTTCATTTTCGAGTTTATGTAGCAAAGTAAAGACATAAAATGTCAAAAACTGTGAAATTATTCACAGTTCTACAAAGAAAAGCCTCTCTGAAACAAGTTTCAAGGAAAATAAGCTTTTCAGGTCATTCAAAATGTAAATCGACCCATCAGTACCTCGGTGTGTCAGCCAGCTCCTCTGTTATCAAATTTGATGAAATTCACTCATACTCCTGCTCATACTGGGAGAGTCTAGAGAGGGCTAGAACATTGGGGGTGGATAGGGCTTGGTCTAGAAAGAATACGCACGAAATTTGAGCCAAGTTCGACAATTAGGGCGGCGTGGAGGGAGATAATACCGTAAATGGCGTTAAGTTTACTGAGACGTAATTCAATCGAGTTGGGGACGTTGGGCGACGCCCTATAAATTTAATCAAAGTGGCAACATCCCTAGGATGGTATAGGAGAACTACTTAGCACTGGTAGATCTTCTTAAATGAATAGAGCAGTTGCGGAAAGTTGTGTGAATTTCATAATAACAGAAAGGCTGTGGCCGAGTTCCCGTCGACGTACTTAAGTAGGTAGATATATGTACATTTTTCGTAGGTATAACAGCAGCTTGCATACGGCTATATCAACATGAATCCAGACTATATGTCTGGTTTGAATGGTTGGGTTTAAGATACATGTAGGTACAGATGCGCGTATACGGTTGACCTACCTACATGCAGTTTTTCAAATTCGATTTCATGTACCTTTACAGTAGGTTGATGTCGACTTGATCTCGAAATTGCCTCTTTCCAAGTCGTGACAATGAAATGTATAAGCAGGGACAGAGTTGAAGAAATCAAGAGAACATAACTTCTTCCATAAGACATTACCTATTATTATCTGCCTAGATAATGATAATAGGTGATAATAAAAAAAATCATTTATTGCAAAAAGGCCTAAAGGCCCATGCTTCACACCAGAATTACGTACGTACATACGTTAAAATAACAATTAAAAAAGGTAGTTATTCATAAAGTATTCATAAAAAAAAGATTGACTTAAAGTTTGATGAGGCACGAATGCAATGGAAACCCTTTCTACGTTTTTTAATAGGCAATCCTTGTGCCCTTTCTGCGGGTGAAAGGTTGTTGAACCTTTTGATCCACAAGTGGAACCCATTCAACATCAGCATTTACTACACGTGACTATAACAGGTATAATATTATAATGAAAATATTACTAAGAACGTACCTTTAGTACTTGAAGATCTGAGAATGAAGATGATGAAAACCAAATTGCAGCACTAAATACACAACCATTGACTGGCTCGGGCCAAATGCACTCCCGATAGGTTTCCGTTGTCAATTTCACTTCACGCGGTTAAAGACGGCGATTCGAGAAGAAAACACGAGGACACAATATAATTATAATTTACTCCAGGATTTATTGTTCTAGGATGAATTTGGAAGGAAAATAACTACCACTGACCTACCACCCATCGCGAGAGCCGGGAGGACTGATTTTAGGGGTGCGGTGGGCCAGGTAGGGGTGGGTAGGGGCAGTTGGCTGGGTAGGGGTGGGGGAAACCTTGGCAGGTATGAACTTTTATGTTTTTGGTTTATTTAGTTTTGTTTTACCTGACTACTCACTTGTATTTCCTCTGCTCTTTACCCTTCCCCAAAATAATCAAGGGTATTGCCATTTACATGGAACTGGCTGGGCCTCGATTCTCTTGTTTAGGTTGGTACCTGGAACTATGAAAGTAAGTGGGTCCCCCTTAGTGACGTTCCCATACTTTCGATATTTACTGTTATCGATACTTTCTTTCGATATTTCCAATACTTGTATCGATACCATGGATTCGGTAATATCGGAATATCGAAAGAAAATCGGTGGTATCATGTCTAATGATATTACCCCAAATTTTAGACTAAATATTGATAAAAGCTCCTATCGCAGGTACAAATTTGTTTCAATACCTAGTTACCTATATATTTTGAGAAACCATATGAAAGTATCAGTTAATGAAAATACTTGGTATCTGAAGAAAAACGCTGCAAATTATTACACAACTGTTTATTATTTACCTGTATAGATCACTGTTTTCTGTAGTCAATACCTATAATTAATTTTGGTTCATGGTAACTAAGAAAAGTGCGAAGTAAGCCGTAGGGCGTACGGACAGAATTTTGTTTAATTGCATTTTCGGATTTTACGTACCTTGAAACGGAAACCTTCATATTTGAGGCGGGAGGGGGAGTGTTAAATTTTTTTTCCATGCTCGATTCCAAAGGTTCATTATTGAAAATAATAAACCATTATTCGATATTGATCAATATTGTAACTAAAGGAATTTCAGGAACACGGTATCAAATGATACGATATTGCAGGTATCGATACTTTTCTTTCGATATTGTTGTAATATCAGTCCGATACCAAATATCGGATCGAAGGCGGTATCGGAACGTCACTAGTCCCCCTACTCACGGCCTCCTCTTACCATCTGCTGTTCCAAGAAGCTGATTCCTAGAAGGAAGCTCACAAATGGCATCGTCAAGGGTCTGTAAAGGCCTCAGTTTGCCACAAGATACAACGCCTAAATATTTTTGCCCCAAACTTCCAAGTTTTTCAGAAAAAAATGTTGAGGCCCACTAACTATATATACAAGTAAAATAGGTATATAGGTACACAATAGATTGAGCACATATCTTCCTCAACACTACAACTTGACAATTCTGGAACAGCAGTTTCGAGAAAAATGCTTTGAAGTTTTTCAAAATGTTGGTCACACTAAAGTTCTTGGTTAAATGGCTCTGATAGGGGCTTATTTTATGGAAACAGTGTTAGGTGGGGTCTAAAATGGGGCTTAACCCAAAAAATTTCAAGTTATCTAGTTGTTGCATGCCGGATTCTTTCAACTTCTCGTAAAGCTTAGCGGTTGCTAGGTGAATTATTTTATTTGTTTATTTATTTATGACATAGGAACTTTTGTTCCCTCATTGCGTACAAGATATAGAGTAACTATAAATTCAATATACAAACACAAAAATCATAAAGAAAAAGATATTTTCAAACATTTAAATGGACAGCGGTAAAACGTAGGGGGAAAGTAGAATACAAATATGTGCAAACATATTTGTGCAAACATATGCCTAGCAATAATAAAAAATGAGGTGCCAACTGCCTAATAATGGCAGTTCTCTATTATACACATTTAATATCGAAATTACCGTCGCACTGCAACTGGATAATTCAAGTTGTCAAGCAGTTCAGTTCTTGAATAATTGAATAACTCAATACTAGAATAATTCAAGTTGCAGCAGTAGATTCTACCAACCTGTACAAAAAATTTGCTCTGCTAAACTGTATAACAATGAGACAGGTTGAAAAAATCAAGTTGTAGCATAAACAGTTGAGGCGATCAAGTTATCCACTTTGAACATTTCTAAATAAAACCATAATGGTTACAGATTGAGTTTTCAAATTGTAGCACAGTATAGAGCCATGCAAATGCACTATACTGCCTTTTGGACCGCTTATCTAACAAACATCGAATTTCATTTTGCCAAGTTGTAGTATTGAGGCAACGATATGTCAATAGATAATTATTAGTAAAACATACTGTACAAGAATGATTAAAAAAGAGGTACTTTCTTAAGAAAAGAAGTTATAGAAAAACTCATTGGGATTTTTGTATTTGTTTGTCCCCCACGAGAGAATCAATATCTGGATTATAACTGGATAGTTTTAGCCTCAAGTACATCTCAACATTCAATTTACTCCTGTATTTATTTTTCAAAACAGTACATAAAGTTGAAAAGGCTCGTTGACATAGATAGTGTTGTCGTGCACTCAAAAAAGGCTTATAAACAAGTAATATAGATGAATCCTAAACGTAAATGTGATTTGTACAATAATTAAAAAATTAGTAGATATAAGTGTACATAATAGGCATCTACCTATGTTGAAAATTTAAAGGAAAAACCGCTGCAAAGTCCTTGTTGGCTGTTTATTTATTGTTTCTTTCATATAAAATAATTGAAATAGCTATCTCTGCTGGTTTCCACCAATTTTGGCCCCCAAAACACGAATAAGGTACGCTTCTTTTTTTAAAAATAAATTATCTCTGATCATTGATAGTACCATTTAAACGTCTTGATCCACCTGTTGACACTTTTTCCAGTGTTATTCTACAAATTGATGGTGATTTCAGACGATTTCCCAGGTTTTTGACTCATAAAAAAATCAATTTCGGGAGCTGAACATCTGGTAGAACCTCAATTTTCTATTCTTTGGTCAAAATCGACTTCATATTCGGTCTTCTCGTCCCCAAAAACATGAAAAACGATACCTTAAAAGCTCATGTTACCAACATGTTGCTAAAACGCAAAAAGTACCTATTTTTACACACATTTTCACTCATAACACCCCTGGGTATATTCCGATCGGGCTGAAAAGTTTCGGGACACAACTAGGGCACAAATGGAGCATGTGTGCGAAAGAACGATTTTTTTAGACCGAAAATGAAGCCTGTACACGTGATACGGCGGACGGCGTACGGCGGACGGACATTGCATTTTTGGAATCTACGCACCTTGAAACGGAAAAGAAAACATTTTGAGGGGGTGTTATAAAAATTTTTTGCTGAGCGAATACATAGGTGTATTATTCACAGAATAATAAACCAAAATTGAAGGAACTAAATTCTGAAAGAGAACGGCTCGGAAGGGTTGAAGACTTATGTGGACGGAGAATTTATGAGTATTTATGAGAATAAATGATTCTATGCAAAAGTAGTTAGCAACTTCCAAGTAAGTACCTGCCTAAATCAGGAGAATCGATACTGTCGACAGTGGGTTTAAAAGCAGCTATCTTCCGGCTATATCAATATGAATTCGGATTTGCCTGGTTTAAATAGTTGGGTTTTAATATGTACGTAAATTGATACGTAAATATGCAGTTTCACGTTCATGATATAGCTACCTGCCTACACGCATTTTTACATACAGCGTGGTGCATTATTCGACGCAACATAGCAGGAAAGCTTTAAAATACTCATCCCCCCCCCCCCCCCCACCCGATAACCTTTTGGTTTATTATTCTGGGAATAATACACCTATGTATTCGCTCAGCAAAACTTTTTATAACACCCCCTCAAAATTTTTTCTTTTCCGTTTCAAAGTGCGTAGATTCCAAAAATGCAATGTCCGTACGCCGTATCACGTGTACAGGCTTCATTTTCGGTCTAAAAAAGTCGTTCTTTCGCACACATGCTCCATTTGGGCCCTAGTTGTGTCCCGAAACTTTTCAGCCCGATCGGAATATTCCCAGGGGTGTTGTGAGTGAAAATGTGTGTAAAAATAGGTACTTTTTGCGTTTTAGCAACATGTTGGTAACATGAGCTTTTGAGGTATCGTTTTCCATGTTTTTGGGGACGAGAAGATCGAATATGAGGTCGATTTTGGCCAAGGAGTGGAAAATTGAGGTTGTACCAGATGTTCAGCTCCCAAAATTGATTTTGTATGAGTCAAAAACCTGCGAAATCGTCTAAAATCACCATCAGTTTGTAGAATAACACTAGAAAAAGTGTCAACACGTGGATCAAGACGATTAAATGGCACTAACAATGATCAAAGTTAATTTGAAAAAAAAAAAAAGATCGTACCTACCTACCTAATTTGTGTTTTGGGGGCCAAAATTGTTGGAAACCATCAGAAATAGCTATTTCAATTATTTCACATGAAACAAACAATAAATGTACAGCCAACATTTCTGTAGAATAATAAACCCCATGTGACAAGGACTTTGCAGCGTTTTTATGTTTTAGTAACATGTTAGTAACATGAGCTTTTGAGGTATCGTTTTCCATGTTTTTGGGGACGAGAAGACCGAATGTGAAGGCCATTTTGACCAAAGAGTGGAAAATCGAGGTTCTACCAAATGTTCAGCTCCCAAAATTGATTTTTTATGAGTCAAACACCTGGAAAATCGTCTGAAATCACCATCAATTTGTATAATAACACTGGAAGTAGTATCAACACGTGGATCATGAAGGTTAAATGGCACTACCAATGATCAAAGATAAATTGAAAAAAAAGGAGCGTACCTACCTAATTCGTGTTTTAGGGGCCAAAAATTGTGGAAACCATCAGAAATAGCTATTTCGATTATTTCACATGAAATAAACAATAAATTAACAGCCAACATTTCTGTAGGTATTTCCAGTAGAATAATAAACCCATGTGACAAGGACTTTGCAGCGTTTTTCGTTTCGTAACTTATCCAGACAATATTAAAGAAATGTGTAGGTAAGGTAGGTAGGTATGTCTACGTGGCATGGGGTGTGCCACCAGAGCTACGATTCTCCTGATTCAGACAGGTACTAGGAACGATGAGAACACCGTATAGGTCCCTTATCAGTAGTTTTTGGAAATTCCAGATCGTGCTAATCACAAAGTTCAATCAAATATGTAGAAACTCCCAAGTAGATACCTAAATTCGTCATTTTACTACTACTACACTCACGTTTATCGTTATAAGGAAATATGACTTACAATAAAGGGAAATAACAAAGTTGTACTTACCTTTAGTAGCGGATGATCCGGGAATGAAGGTGGTAGAACCCAAATCGCAGCACTAATAATCAAAACCACAATCACTGGTCAATACAGGCCAACCTGCACTCAGGTGAGGTATCGGATCACCCATATCACCTCTGCGGTTATTCGGCGGGAAATACCGACGCAAAACACACAAGATGACTTTTGACGAAAAACTCCGCATACCAACCAGCAGCGGGCGATCGAGGGACTTACCGGAAAGTATCAGCAGGGTGGGCCTTGTAGGTATTTAATTAATATTTTCCCCTTTCATTAAATGAAAACTACAAAACAAATGAAAACTACTAACCGAAAAATACAATGAGAATTCAGGCAAATTTTGCCTGAATTCTCATTGTATTTTTCGGTTCATAACTGCTCAAAACAATTAAAGAAATGTGTAGGTAAGGTAGGTAGGTATGTCTACGTGGCATGGGGTGTGCCACCAGAGGATCGATTTTCCTGATTCAGACAGGTACTAGGAACGATGAGAACACCGTATAGGTCCCTTATCAGTAGTTTTTGGAAATTCCAGATCGTGCTAATCACAAAGTTCAATCAGATATGCAGAAACTCCCAAGTAGATACCTAAATTCGTGATTTTGCTACACTCACGTGTATCGTTATAAGGAAATATTGCTCACAATAAAGGGAAATAGCTAGAGTTATACTTACCTTTAGTAGCGGATGATCTGAGAATGAAGGTGGTAGAACCCAAATCGCAGCACTAATAATCAAAAACACAATCACTGGTCAATACAGGTTAACCTGCACTCACGTGAGGTATCGGATCACCCATATCACTTCTCGGGGTTATTCGGCGGATAATACTGAGGCGATTCCAGGAGAAAACACACAAAAATGTATAATCTAGTCCAGGAATTATTGTTTAAAGATCAATTTTGACGAAAAACTACCGTACCAACCAATAGCGGACTTACAAGAAAGTATCAACAGGTAGGGTTTGGTAGGTTTTTACTTAATATTTTCCCTTTGATTTGCCTGAATTCTCATTGTATTTTTCGTTTCGTAACTTATCCACACAAGTAAAGAAATGTGTAGGTAAGGTAGGTAGGTATGTCTACGTGGCATGGGGTGTGCCACCAGAGGATCCTCGACTTTATAAATTATAAAGAAAATATTACTTACAATAAACCTAAAGAGAAAAATTTTACGGTACCTTTAGTACTGGATGGTCGGTGAATGAATCCAAATCGCAGCACTGAACACAATCATCATCGGCGCGGGCCGTCGATGCACCCACGTTGGTTTTCGAATTGCCCATAATCACTTTCCCGATTAAATCGGCGGATACCGAGGCGATTCGAGGAGAAAACTCACAATAACACAGTACAATTTAGTCCAGGAATTATTCTTCTATGATGAATTTGGAATAAAAACTACCACTTACCTACCATCCGTCGCGGTTGATCGGGCCAGACTGACTAATAGAGTGGGGCGGCAGGGTGGGGAAGGTGATGTGGCTGGGCTTGGTGGGGTAGGTAGGTATTCACTCGATTTTTTAAAATTTATTTAGTTATTTATTTATTTTATTTGTTTATTTTTATTTATTTTATTTGGCACTGGTTGTGCCACGAGGGCATCAGTTCACAACATGATGTAGTTACTTGGAACGATTAAAACCACATAGATAAGTAACTACTAAGTAAGCCACATAGATAAGTAACTTGTATATTATTTCTTCGATTGTTTGAAGCAGTTAGGAAAAGAAAAACACAATGAAAATTCAGGTAATTATGTAAACAAATAAAATAAATAAATAACTAAATAAATTTTAAAAAATCGAGTGGATACCTACCTTCCCCACCCTTCCGCCCCTCTCTATTAGTCAGTCTGGCCGGATCAACCGCGACGGATGGTAGGTAAGTGGTAGTTTTTATTCCAAATTCATCATAGAAGAATAATTCCTGGACTAAATTGTACTGTGTTATTGTGAGTTTTCTCCTCGAATCGCCTCGGTATCCGCCGATTTAATCAGGAGAAGTGATATGGGCAATTCGAAAACCAACGTGGGTGCATCGTCGGCCCGCGCCGATGATGATTGTGTTCAGTGCTGAGATTTGGATTACACCACCTTCATTCTCCGACCATCCAGTACTAAAGGTACCGTAAAATTTTTCTCTTTAGGTTTATTGTAAGTAATATTTTCTTTATAATTTATAAAGTCGAGGATCCTCTGGTGGCACACCCCATGCCACGTAGACATACCTACCTACCTTACCTACACATTTCTTTACTTGTGTGGATAAGTTACGAAACGAAAAATACAATGAGAATTCAGGCAAATCAAAGGGAAAATATTAAGTAAAAACCTACCAAACCCTACCTGTTGATACTTTCTTGTAAGTCCGCTATTGGTTGGTACGGTAGTTTTTCGTCAAAATTGATCTTTAAACAATAATTCCTGGACTAGATTATACATTTTTGTGTGTTTTCTCCTGGAATCGCCTCAGTATTATCCGCCGAATAACCCCGAGAAGTGATATGGGTGATCCGATACCTCACGTGAGTGCAGGTTAACCTGTATTGACCAGTGATTGTGTTTTTGATTATTAGTGCTGCGATTTGGGTTCTACCACCTTCATTCTCAGATCATCCGCTACTAAAGGTAAGTACAACTCTTGTTATTTCCCTTTATTGTAAGCAATATTTCCTTATAACGATACACGTGAGTGTAGCAAAATCACGAATTTAGGTATCTACTTGGGAGTTTCTGCATATTTGATTGAACTTTGTGATTAGCACGATCTGGAATTTCCAAAAACTACTGATAAGGGACCTATACGGTGTTCTCATCGTTCCGAGTACCTGTCTGAATCAGGAGAATCGTTGCTCTGGTGGCACACCCCATGCCGTTCGTGCTGGTTTTATTCAGAATTCATCTCAGAAGAATCTTTCCTGGACAAAATAATAATATTGCGCTCCCCTGTGTTTTCTTTTCGAATCACCTCGGTATGATCCGCCGAATGACCGTGTGAAGTGATATGGGCAATCGATACCTATCTGGAGTGCATCAGTTGGCCCTAGTCAATTGATGATTGTGTTTAGTGCTGCGATATGATTTCATCTTCTTCACCTTGGGAGCTTCCACTACGAAAGGTATATACTACTTTGTTATTTGGGTTTATTGTAAGTAACATTTCTTTTTAGGTATAAAGTCAAAGGTAATAATCAAGTAAATTCTCCTGATTTAGGTTTTCAAGTAGGTACTTGGAAGTTTCTTAAAACTATTAGAATGGAATTGGTCATTGATGTGATCTTGAATTTCCAAAAACCAATAGTCGGACCTAGTTGGTGTTTTCATAGCGCTTACGTGTACCTATCAGGAGAATGGAAGGTCTAGTGGCACACCCAGTTCCACATAGATCGGTATCTTGTACATTCCGTTGATTGTTTGGAACAGGCAAGAACAGGAAAAAACAACTAGTAGTAAGGTAAAATGAAGCGGAAAAATATAATTTATATATAATTTATTTATACTTTATATATAAAATATAACCTACCCGGCCACCTCTTCTAATAGTCTTTCTCGCTCTCCGCGAGTGGTTTCCCTTCCAAATTCTTCCTAGAAAGATAATTCCTGGACTACATTATAATTATTAATTGTGTCCTCGCGTTTTCCCTCGAACTACTCGGTATGATCCTCCGATTTAACCGCGTGAGGTGAAACGGGCAATCGCGATACCTGTCGGGAGACTGAATAAATGACTGCAGAATATCTAGCGCAGTGACGTGGTAATAATAACCTCGTACTTGTGGACGTTTGTTTCTTGGTGTCTACCTACCAGAACTGAAGAAGAGGTCATTTTCCGGTGGTAGGAGGGAGCGTACTGCGTACGAAGCGTACCTACCTACCTAAAATATAAACATATACAAATCTACTAGGTAGGTACGTACCGAAAAATACACGAAATGCACAATGACCAAACTTTTTTTCTTAAGGCCTAAGACAGTCCCTACTTTTGGTTTATTATTCTGTGAATAATACACCTATGTATTCGCTCAGCAAAAAATTTTTATAACACCCCCTCAAAATTTTTTCTTTTCCGTTTCAAGGTGCGTAGATTCCAAAAATGCAATGTCCGTCCGCCGTCCGCCGTACGCCGTCCGCCGTACGCCGTATCACGTGTACAGGCTTCATTTTCGATCTAAAAAAATCGTTCTTTCGCACACATGCTCCATTTGGGCCCTAGTTGTGTCCCGAAACTTTTCAGCCCGATCGGAATATACCCATGGATGTTATGAGTGAAAATGTGTGTAAAAATAGGTACTTTTTGCGTTTTAGCAACATGTTAGTAAAATGAGCTTTTGAGGTACCTTTTTCCATGTTTTTGGGGACGAGAAGACCGAATATGATGTCGATTTTGACCAAAGACGCGGAAATTGAGGTTTTACCAAAGTTTCAGCTCCCAAAATTGGTTTTTTATGAGTCAAAAACCTTGAACACTGTCTGAAATCACCATCAATGTGTATAATAACATTGGAAAAAGTGTAAACAGGTGAATCAAGACCATTAAATGCCACTACCAATGATTAAAGATGATCTAAAAAAAAAGAGAAAAAAGCGTACCTATTTCATGTTTTGGGGGCCAAAATTGGTGGAAATCATCAGAAATAGCTATTTCAATCATTCCACATGAAAGAAACAATACATTTAACAGCCAACAAAAATCTCTAGAACTCCAATAGAATAATAAACCCATGTGACAAGGACTTTGCAGCGTTTTTATAACTGCAAAACAATGGTGGTAAAATTTTAATTGAGGTTAACTTAAATAACTATGTAATCATTCCCGATAGCTGATGCTAGTTCAAATATTAGATGCAATGCTTGATATTTTATGTAGTATGTACATATTCGTATTATTTAATGGATTGGTACCTGAGACTATGCACATAGTATTGCATGTAAATATAATGTCAGGAACGTGAGAGCACAAATAAAAGGCAACTGTGTTCTTCGCTTGTAACCCATTCAAACGAATGCACGAACGAAAGAGCGTCTCTAGACGGGAATCTGATAGGGAAACCTGAAACCCTACTGAGAATTCTTGGGCCGCGCCTTTGCAAATGTGCAGAACTTGTGGAAGTATCGCTTGGAATCTACTTTTATCATTGGTAGGTAATTCAAGTTGTTTCGTTATGACTGCGCGAATATTACAGTTATTTCCAAAATCTTCAAACAATATTCTTCAAATTCTTACAGGTATGCTGGTTTCTACTATAACGATGTCCTTGCCTAGTCTCAATTGTTGCGAGTTCAGGAGATGTAGGTTGATAATAAAAAAATGTTTATTGCCACAGATATATTTTGCTTTCATCTTTTTAGTTAGATGTAACGACGACAGTTGAATGCTTTTATGCTATAGTTCGATGCAACAACTTTGTTTACAGTTTACTGACCTGAACTTTTGTAGGCTTGTTATCGTTATCGTAGTGCGGTTTATCCATCGGTTGGGAACATTCCTACCAGTGGTTCTTATACCTCCCCACCGACCAGGTTTATATTCCTGACCGTTTTTCTCGTCTTTTCCATTTCTTCGTGCACGATCTTAGTGATCATGGAATCTGCAGCTCCAGGCGCTGCACATTTAGATACGTCGTGCCGGTATTGACACCGAGATGTGCAGTGCTACTTACTCATTATTCTTATTGCAGATTTCATAGAGATCTCTGAATAGTCCTATCATTATCAGCCATCAGCCTGTGTATAGGTCTGGAGGATCAGTTTTTGGTTTATTATTTCCAATAATGAACCTTTGGAATCGAGCATGAAAACAAAATTTTAACACCCCCTCAAAATATGATGGTTTACGTTTCAAGGTACGTAGAATCCGAAAATGCAATACAAAAATTTCTGTATGTCCACCGTACGCCGTACTTCGCACTTTTCCATAGTTATCATGAACCAAAATCAATGAAATTTGGTTTGTAGGTCCTGTTTGGGGTCTAGTGGTCCTCGAAGCTCAGCGTTACTGTCTAAGGGATTCAAAATAGGGGTTGAATTTTCAGAAAGCTCGAAAACTTTAAATAGAAGGGTATGGTTTTTTTTAAAGTTTTTAAATTGATCTTGAAGTGAAGAATTTTTTGAGGCCACCCGGAGCATTGTACGACCAGCCGTTCGTTTGCACCCAGAAACTTCGTCAACATGATCGTGAATCAAACGGTATAAATCCGGCCCAGATATCATCGCTAGGGAGCACCTGATTATAATCAAGGATGGCTGTATGAAGTCGAGTAGGTTGTTCTGTGAATTATTTCATTTGAAAAATGATGGATCTTTTGGATTTTGTTGATAGGTACTTTTGCAACTTGAACAAACGTTGAAGTATTATTGGGTAAACTATTACAGAACGGTAAATTATTACAGATCGGTAAATTATTACACAGCGGTTTATTATACTATCTATGCAGAAGGGGCATCTATACAGGTAAATTATTACACAGCGGTTTATTATTTACCTTATGCTTCACGAATAACTAAAGTAATTAATGACTGAATTATCGAATCCCGCGCATTTGTATGAAATTCCCAGGACTGCTCCAGTACTCCATTTAGGGCTTTCCTGGAAGGAGCTCGAGGGTATTGACGCAGAAAACAGTGATCAACGCAGAAGGGGCATCTATACAGGTAAATAATAAACCGTCGTACAATCATTTGCAGCGTTTTTCTCCAAGGCTCCAAGACTACGTCTGATAATAGTAGATTACTATAGCACTACTAATGAAGTAGGTAATAATTGATTATAGCAGATGTCAATTTATTCCGACCATTGAAGCGGGCATTTTATTCGGTGGTCGCAAGGTCTCGATTAGAGAATTCAATACCCATACAATCAATCAATCAATACATTTATTTGCAAAAATAAATATTGCAAGGATTTGCGATCATATACATTATACAAGTGATAGAATAAAAACAATAGGTAATTAATAAAATCAAGGAATATAGCACCACGCATTTGAAATGAAAGGACTAGGCAGTTGTTGAGACCGAGTGGCAGTTGTGCAGAAAAATTATGTCAAAAATAATTTTTCGCTGATTTTGATCACTCGATGCAATCTGAACTACTCGCTCAGTTTTGTAAATTACAAGGTCAGTTACAAAATGCATGGACATGGGCATTATTTGGGGGGGGGGGGGGGGGGGGACGCTGGGTGCGCCTAATCAGAGTGGGACTGGTTGCCTTGATTCAGCGCCCCAAAAAACATTATTGACAACACCCCAAATGCCTATGTTGCAGAAATCCTTCTTGTTTTGATTTTTTGGACCAAAAATTTGTAAATTTGGGCCGCAGCGCACAGTGATGGGTAACGAACTCATCATTATTTTTGATTTTTCTGCGCAAGAAATGATTTTTTACTTATCCATTGGACTTATCGGAATGACTGATCGAAATGATCCATAGTGCTAAATGAATTATCGTGCGGAATGACAAGTATTACATAGGTATATACACACGAAAAATTTAAGATCTATCATTTAAATCTCTAGTGCAAGAAACGGATTTTTGAGGGGCTTCTGATCCACAGTGAGCATCTCTGAAACTTTCAAACGAGTCAGACAGCTACATTTTCTTTGAAAATTCGCTAAAATGTCGCCTACTAGTTGTAGGAGAACCCAGCGAGCTGCCTGGCCGGCTGCAGTGAAAAGATGTTGTCGGTGATTTAGCCATAGCAATCAGCAGATAATCCATAGATTACTCCGCGAGATGTTTGTAACTTGAAATGGTTTTGTATAAACAGGATGCAGCAGGCACGTCAGATTCAGGCTGAGAAGCCCATTAGTAGCGGTGAATTGCGTGATTCATCGCCGATAAATGCGGTCTATTATTAGTCGCCGCACCTCCGCAGGTGCTCACCGTGTTGATCTATTCATGACATTTTCTTTTTCTTTTTTTTTCCAAGAGCTCGCTTCATCCACGGGCCTTTCCAATCTCCCACAACGCGTCAGCTTTGCAAGAATGCGGGGCGGCGCCGGCGTCTTTCCACGTCCTTCGTCCAGTGTCCAGCTGTCCGTAGGATTTCTTTCTACCTTGACAAGGTCTTTCATAGGAATCCTACAACTATCTGATACCATCATTCTAACCTAGCGCACTCATGTGAACCTACTTAATCCAGGAGGGCCGACCTACTCACCTGCCTGGCTTCCTCCTTTCCAGCAACCTTGCAATTTATTGTTCGATTGTAACTCCGAGCTCTCTAGAGTGCACGTTCACATATTATATCCAAATTTGACTTACTTACATGTTGACTATAGGTAGGTACCCAACAGTTGCGTTGTACCAACAAATTGTTAGAAAACCGAACGGACTAATTTGTTATGGTCTCATTCCGCTCATATATTTTGAAGTAACTAACTAACTCGTAATTAACTATCTTCCTCAAATCCAAAGAACCCTAAGCCCTCTGGTGTTTGTAGTTGAGACTCGTTCAACCTGTATTGCTTAAAGAGATAGTTTAACAGGGATTCAACTTAGGTAATACCACAGTTTTCGCGTATTCTCCATTTCAAGATGTACCTACTCCGACTGGAAAACCCATGAGGAGGCTGCACGCTGAAGAAAAGGCACTCAACGCTTCCTCGTCCATCGTTGAGAGTTAGAATAAATTGATGCGTATGGTGGTACAGTTTGGCAGAACTTGTGTTCTGTACTTTTCATGTACTATGCTTGTTTATCACATTTTCACCTCAATCATACCTGGTCCTGATAGAAGCTGTTAAGAAGGGATTGCGTATTACAGCTGCTTAGCGTATATTTCCAAGCTTGGCGTACTGCTACTTACTACGTGATCCTACACGACCTAGCAGAACCTTTCCTGTAGTCTGCACAACCCTACACCACTCGCCATCAGAAAACAGCTTCCTGCTCTCGCCCGTCACTGTAACATCTATATAACCCCATTAATTCGGTATCTGCTTAATGGCAGGAAGGTACAGTTTTGAGAAACTAACATTCCATATGAATGTTTCCTTTGTTTATCGCGAACTGCCTGAATAGCCTACCTACATGGTGATGGTGGCAGACGGAAACGGATGGGAGGCGGAGAGTGGGTAGTTCTGCGATGAGAAACTCGTTGCCACGCGGAAGCCGCATCTCAGACTTCACCTTCCCAAGCAATAGGTAGGTATTTAGAACAAACACAGGCGGGGCTCCTCGCTCTGCTATAGCCTTGTTTCTGTTGCTAGGCGAAGTCTGAAATAGAAAGAATGTTGGTATAAAAATAGGTATATACCTACCTGACGTTTTGAAACTGACAGTATTCATGAGCACAAACAGGAATATTGGACCATACTAGGTTTACCGAAAGATTAGGTTTAAACGGACAGGATTATAGGGGAAACTTTTTTTTCAAATGCGCCAGACTGAATAATAAACCCTGGAGAGGAATACGAGTTTTTTAAAGAATGGCGTCTTGACAAAGCTACCTACATAAATGTAGACTACATTACAACCGAGGGTAGTGTCCGGACCGAAAATAATATCTTCTAGATCTATAGTAATCCATGGATAACGTCCGTGTTCATAATAGGTATAGATACGTACTAGTATTTTGTAGAAAATTTCTAGGAACGAAAGGATTTTTTCAATTAACAGTCCGGGCCATTGAGGAAACTAAGAAGCATCATTCTCCGTAATTAACAAGGTTTGAACAATGATCTAAATATATGGAACACTAGAGACTATTGGACCAGATTAAAGAAAGATGGTTTGTTTGGACCATTGGGTTGTGGGTCATGGCGGTTCAACGGTCGTCAGTTTGCGCATGCGCAGTCGCTACGACTACAAATGCAATGAAATTCATATGGGACCAAAGGGGACTTAAGCCTGAACTATCATCAAAATTTGAGCCAATTTAGAGCACGGTGAGGGGGGGGGGGGACGTTGTTCACTTTTGCGCTTGTGCAGTGTCTACTACTGATTCAGATGAAAGAAAAAAATCATATGAGACCAACTTTGTCCTAACCCTGAACTACCATCAAAATTTGAACCAGTTTGGGCCGTTAGGTTGTGAGTTATGTGTGGGTCCGACTTTTTTACGTTTACGCATGCGCCGTTCAATTACTGATCCGAATGCGACAAAATTCGTATGGGACCAACTACCCCGAACTACCACCGAAAATTGAGCCAGTTTGGACCATTGGATCGAGAGTTATGGCTGTTCACCGAAATACGTACACACACATATTGTACAATATGTAGGTACTCAATTGTACTAGCTGAAATTTCCTCTTTTTCTCCTATAATTAATGTTCAGCATGCTCAAAAACGGGGAAATCCGCTTTTCCCCCCTCAAAATAATGAAAATTCTCTAAAAAGTGTAAAAATGAAAACATAATGAGACCTCAGCCAATTCTGAGGGGCCGATCAATAAACCAGTTCCCAGGCTCAAAAAATAGCCATTGCGCCATTATGGAATGAAAAACTAATTAATTTTTCTCTAAAACATATCATTATAGCTATACCGCTGTCGATGATCAAACCGTATCAATATCAAACGCTGCAAACCGCTACACAATGGTTTATTATTTTGTACAGAACACCTTTCTGTTACAGATCACAGCTCTCTGTGTATATATGTAGATAAACCCTTCTGTATAGATCACAGCTCCTCCGTAGTTTAGTTTGTACCTATTCACCTCTACAAATTAATATCATGCATTGAATGTTCAAGCAGTAGCTAAAACGGCGAAAAGAAACACAAACGTAGTTCTGAAGGGAAATTGTTGATGTGCAGTGAAAAATATTCGGTCCCGGAATCCGGGATTCGATAAGAGTCGGACGCATAGACCACTCCGCTACGAAGGCCACCTGTCCGTGAGACAAGTGATGTGCGCTCTCAACCCAGCTTGATTTAGGGCCAATTTTATAGCAAATTTTGTAACGGCATCGTAGAATGCTCCTGATGTGATGGTCTCAAAAAGTTAGAAAAAATCAAACTATTTAAAAATGCGAGAAAACCCACACCTCAAAATAAAATTTTCCGAGATAGGGATACTCTGGATATTTCAACCTCTGTTTTTCAACCCTTAGAGTTGAGTGACGGTAACGCCGAGCTTAGATGACCAACTAAAGCCCAAACGGGACCCATATACCTACCAGATTTTGTGAATTTTGTTTCATGGGAACTAAGGAAAAAGCCGCGGAAGGCGTAGGGACGGAAATATTTGTATCGATATTCGTATTCTACGTCCCGTGAAACGTAAACAATGAAATTTTGAAGGGGGGTTAAACACATTTTTTCGTGGTCGATTCCAAAGGTTCATTATTGAAAATAATGAACAATAATAATTACTTACCGGTAATACCGAAACCGATATGAGAGTGTTTTTTTTTTTTAGCGAATTTTCGAAGAAAAGGAAGCTATTGTTCTCGGTCCAAAATTTTTAAAACTCGAATTTCCGAAAGATTCTTATACCAAAATCCGTTTCAGACCATCCTGAATTCACTGCCGAAAGACACCAAAAATTATATGTATATATATATATATATATTTATATATATAATTTATATATATTTATATATTTATATATTTATATATGTATGTGTCATTCCAGACGATAACTCTCGACAGAATTGAGATAAAAAGTTCAAATTTGCACGAAAAATCTGTCTTGGCAATCGACAGGCTAAGTTCGTAGATGGGCAGAATCGAGTTTTGGGGAGTTTTACGGGGGGAAAATTACCCATAAATTCCCAAAATGAAACAGTCTGACAAGTGACACCTCATTTTAAAGGTTTTTCTGCGCTGAACACGATGGTGAAATCAGAATTGCGATATCTCATTCCGTTCTCAAACTGGAGCACTTTGAAGATGAAGGAACGTGGTTATTTCTTGAGATAAAACAGTTTTACATAAAATCAGTTATTTCTTCGAAAATTCGCTCTTATAGCCATGCTGCATGACTGTGGTTTTTTGTTTTTTTAGTGGAAATAAATTATGCATTGTATTACTCCCATTCTTACTCGTATTTGAAATTGATGTCTAGAATTTCATCACGACTGAATCAAGTAATTCGTTCGCCATTATGTATTTCTGTCCCAAGACGTTATAATAACTATTAAGAATACCTGAACAGATACTTAATATGTTTGGTAGCTACCAGATCTGTTCAAAATGTTCCGTAGTACATAGATAGATAAGCTTCACATCACCCGAGCCCTGTACAGCATTCAACGCACGTTGTTTAGTAACCCAACACCCTTGTGTGGAGTTCTCCACTTGACACCTTCTGAGACCGTCGAGTACCAATTAAGCGTCTGTACGTTACCATATCGATCGCTTCACTCCAATGTCTATGAAGGTAAATACAATGGACAATCTAACACATGTGGTGGAATTTAGCAGTTTGTGCGTTTCACGATAGAGGGTCACCTGATGCTGAATACATAGGTACATAACTGTCGTTTCAAAATCGCAGGTAGTTTAAGCATTACAAAACAGCCTTGTCAGTGAATCATTATCCAATTTTAGGTATCACCAGCTATTTAAAATAAATAAATAAATTTAAAAAAGTCATGATGCATGGCTATAAGAGCGAATTTCCAAAGAAATGTTCGTGCTATTATGTAAAAAGATGATATAGCGGGAAACCATACCACTTTTAGTAAAATTATATCATTTAATCGATTTTTGACCCTTATAAAGTCAATTTTGACCCACTCTTTTTTTCAAGACCCACATTTTTTCTAAAATTAACGTTTTGGGGTAAAAAAAACAAAAATTGAAATTTGGACCAATTGCAATCTTCATTTTCCTAAAAATTCGCTAAAACCAGCCTTGAAGACACTTCAAATTGCTTAGCCCACTTCCTCTCTTTTATTGATCCCAACGTTTGAGTTTCCCCTGCCTTCTTTCCAATAGATCCGGGCAATGGCCCATTGTACAAGAACTAAGTAGCTATCTACTTAATATTCTCTATTTTCCGTGAAGCCATTAGCGATGCCGATGGTCCGAACACAATACCAAACTTCTGTTGCAGACCGGCTCCGGTTATCCGTGGTGCCAAACAGTGTCTCGTGTATTTGCAAGTTATAGTTTTTTCCAAGTCAAATTCAAGTTTTCCATTTCAAATAATATAAAATACATTTCAATTTATACGTTCAATTTTAACTTGAAATTCGTCCAATAGTTGATATTGCCCCATACACGATCAAGAAGGTTTATGAAACTCATTTGACGGAAATTTCGTCAGCCAACCGACTTCTACCATTCCAACCATTCGTCACCCAACCGAATTGCAAGTCATCAAATAAGTAGTGTATGAGTATGAGGCGCTTCACCAACCATTTAACAAATATGAGTTGCAAGTGAGGAAGTGTGGAAATAAATTTGATGTTTGAAATTAAAAACAATTTTTTCTACCTAGTTTGACATAAATAAAACGTTGATTTGAGGAACCTTTAATTTGAGATTTTAAAAAACCTTGAATTTGTTCGGGGCAATCTTGAATTCGACTTGGAATCGTTGTATATTCAGATTAAAGCCTCCGCATTTCAATTCTTGAGATCAACTATTTTTAGTCTATTGCGGCGCCGATTGCCTATCGCCAAAAATTATACAGCAAATTCTGATGGTGTCCGTTTTGTCAGTACACTCGAACTTCGGAGGGTAGTTTTTGGCGTAATAACAGGCAGACAGAAAAAGGCCGCTTGAGTTCAAGAGGAGCCTCACTATACTCTGCAATTGGTTCTGGGGTCATCGCACCCTCAGAACATGCGCGACCGATAAAACTTACAGCCCGTAAAATGTGTTATGCG
Organism: Leptopterna dolabrata; assembly: GCA_954871275.1. Classification (NCBI taxonomy): domain Eukaryota; kingdom Metazoa; phylum Arthropoda; class Insecta; order Hemiptera; family Miridae; genus Leptopterna; species Leptopterna dolabrata. The sequence goes on along the minus strand of OX940984.1, from coordinate 16,599,286 downwards.
GCACACCTCGGCAGTCGTTTGATTCATACAAAACATGCTGAAGCCTGCTCAATTTTAATGTTTTATGGGTTCCAGACCAATAAAGTTTAATTATTAACAATGCTTGAAAAGGTTGGAGCCTAACTTCTGTAACGATCGAACACCGCAGAAAACCGCGTTAGGTACTCCCGGTGGTTTAGGGTTTCTTGTAATTCCCTTTTCCCCGCCGTGACTCTGTCGAGGAACGTAAACAGACAAAAAAAAAACATTCCTTTTTTGCATATCGCAAAGGTTATAGCCAGAAAAAAACGGAGCCCTTGAAGAATTTAAGGGGTTTTGAAGGTAACAGGGTGGTGACCATCAAAGGCTGCCGGGCGCCATGCATTATGCACAGCTCTGAGAGATTATACTGCCCAACCAGTACAGCCATATAACTCAATAAAACGCCGCTTTTCAAGAAGAAGCTGGTAAACTGACTCGTTCGGATCCTTTCGGAAGGGACCTGCGGAATAAATCATTCTCATTCACGTTGCAAGGAGCTCTGTACGGTGCTCCTTGTAAGGACTGTTGCGATATTGTTTAGATACGTTTGCCGGGTGCCAAAGGTGTCGTTTTTTCTTCTGGATAATGGACATCCGACGATCATAGAAGACAACCAATTTCAAGTCGTCGGTATTGTCATGATTTTGCCGCGCGTGACGCTGATTTCACTCATTGTTCGTTAATAAAACTTCATTTGCAGCACCCTGGAGGCAGGTGGGGGTCTTTCGTTTCTGAGTGGTCTACTGAAAAGGTTAAAAAATACGCAGTTTTGTACAAGATTTAATAGGATGATAACGAAGTCACAGAGTCAGTGAATCGGTAGCAACAGGTGGCTTTAATTAGTGAATACCAAGGATAGGTAGATACCTAACTAATTAGTTCAGATAATTGGCTTAATTTATGAAGTGAGAACGATTTATAGAACTGGGATCCCAAGGTATAGACCTTGAACCCACCAGCCTGCTGCCTCAGTAACTTAGCAACTATTTCTGGGAAATTACTTAGGGAAGTAACCTACAAACCGGGGTCAACAGGCGCAGATTTCGAGGATTTTTGGAGGGAGCAACACTCAAGATTAATCTAATAATTCGATTTGTTCTACTTTCGATTCCACTATATCCGAAAATCGAATCCACCCTCATAGTTTCAAATTTGATCGGTATTATCAAGTTAAATGGACGGGAGAAATGCGAAGGAATTCACATTGTGCACAATCGTGTCTCAAAAGACAATTATTGCACCGTAATGCCTTCATCATTGAATTCTGGGGGTATGTTCACTAAAAGGGATAGGTAGTGAAAAGAGATTATGTCCTTTGAAGTCTTTTCCAGTACCTATGTCTCCCGGGTTCGTCTATTTTTCTGAATAGCTCCCATGTATATAATATTTTTGATGAAAAATCGGCTTACCTTTATGAGATGAAAAAAGATACGCGATCAAAATAACAGTTGTAGTAGTGGATAGACGAAGGATGATACACAGTATATCACTATCAAACAAACGAGAAATGAGAAAGAAAGACTATATTTTTCAAGAAAAGACAATTAGGTGTCTCTTTTGAAAGAGAGATAGAAAATGCAAAATGGACGCCAACCATCTCTTTTAGAAGTTACTGAATAACCCTGCCATGGATACTATAAAAATCTCTTTTACCAAAAGAGATATTTGGAAGGAAAAGAGATACATATATCTTTTGTTTAGTGAATAGGCCCCTGGTTTTGCAAGTCTGCGGAATTTGATGCTAATTTCGAGAGTGAATTACCTACTTATCGACTGGAGCTAACATAGATTTTAGGCTGAGTTGCCCTTGATGTAGTATAGCCGAACGCATTCCTAGGTAGCTACATCCCACCTGAACTGGAGAATACTGTCAATAATTATTGTCTATTACATGGAATATGCACAAACGGGCGGTTGTGGGCTTATGTAAAATCCATTTGCAGGCGAAGGCCTACGTACTTAAGGACATAAAGTACGTAGGACCTATAGGCACATTGCCCAGCTCTGATGGCAGACGAATGGAGAATTTTATTTTTGTGTCTGTAGTTAATTACTCATTATGACGTAGAACTTGAGTTCCGTTCGTATTAGTATTGTCTGGGTTGAGGGTTCACACACATCAAGAACAATTAGTGGAAAATTCTGGGGAAGCAGAATTTATCCGCATTGTACAGTTGAGCGCCATGTGGTCTAAAACCAGAACTCAGCCTGAAGAAGGTTGTGGGCACGGGCAGGACATGCTTTAGTCATCAATGAATAACATGCGTGGAATGCAGTAGAGGGGGCGGTGATGCCATTGGAGGGAAGGCCCCCAAGCAGGAGCCCACGCGAGCTCTGCCGGCGGGATCGCCAACTATCCAAGAATGCAGTGAACTGCGCCTGGAGTTGAGCAATGTGGTTTCTTCAACACTTGCCTTATGAATAGGAGACTATACCTGAGACTGCGGAGGGCTCCTTCGCACAGCCCCTACTTTAAAAAAACGATTCCGAGAACCCGTGTAAACAGTGTTGTGGGAAGAGGGGAAAAAAACGCTTTGACAACTGTATGAATAGTTCTGACTGCCCCTGCAAGGGCTAGGCTTTGTTGTAGAAATTTATTAGGTATCTTTCTGCCACCTAATCAAGTACACATTCCCTGCATTAGGTTGCAACTAGAAATCGGTTCTTAATACCAGAAATGCTACTACAGCACCAACTACCTCGTTTATCTCTTAGGTACATACCTACCTACCTATAATTATGTTCTTCACCAGCAGTTCTTTCATACAAAAGTAACCTATCTCAGAATTTTACCTTTTTTATTGATTTTTCATGCGCAGTCATTGAAACAGTTATTTTAGATGATTTCCACCAATTGTGACCACCTAAAACACGACTTCGGCTCCCCTTTTTTCATCTTTGAACATTGGTAGTGCCATTTAATTGTCTTGATTCACCTGCTAATACTTCTTCTAGTGTTATTATACAAATTTATGGTGATTTCAGACAATTTCCCAGGTTTTTGACTCATAAAAAATGAATTTCGGGAGCTTAACTTTGTTACAACCTCAATTAATTCTTCACTTTGGTCAAAAATCAACCTAATATTCGGTCTTCTCGCCCTAGAAAACATGGAAAACGATACATCACAAGCTCGCGTTCACTAAAACCTCAAAACAAACCTCGAAACCCCCTACTTTTACACCCATTTTTCTCCCATAACGCCCCTGGGTGTATTCCGATTGGGCTGCCGAGATTTTGAGCACAACTAGAATCCATATGTGTGTTCCCAAATGGAGACCCAAACTGTGTGCGGAAAATCGACCATTGTACATATAAGGCTGAAACTTCGTTAGAACCTCAATTTTCTACTTATTGGTCAAAATATACTTCATATTCGGTCTTCTCGTCCTCAAAAACATGGAAAACGATAGGTACCTCAAAAGCTCATGTAACTAAAACACAAAAAGTACCTATTTTTATATGCATTTTCACTCATAACAACCCTGGGTATATTCCGATCGGACTGCGAAGTTTCGGGACACAACTACGGCCCAAAAGGAACATGTGTGCGAAAGAACGAATTTTTTAGACCGAAAATGAAGCAGTTATGCGTGATACAGCGGACGGCGGACGGACATTGTATTTTTGGAATCTACGCACCTTGACGGAAAAGAAAAAATTTTGAGGGGGTGTTATACAAATTTTTTGCTGAGCGATTACATAGGTGTATTATTCACAGAATAATAAACCAAAACGATTTAATACGATAATTAATTATAATATAAAAAGGTATTAATTAAAGTCTGTGACGATTTTATTACCTACAAAAAACAGCATAGACTTCAACATGGATGAATAATTATTTCTTCATTAAACTGGTCAGTACTACTTTAAATGGCCTCCAGAGTATACGAATGGATTCGCTCTTTGAGGCAGTCTATAAAAGTTTGCCGATAACATCGTAAAACTCATTACTAGTAGCTGATAACAATGTGTAATAATGTAGTGAACTATACTGATGAATAACCTTGTAGAAAACCTAAATACCCGTATTGTACCTATGTACCTACCTACATAGGTCATGCCTAACAAGCGCATATACATGTACCTACCTACTTACCTGTAATTCGTAACAAGTAGGTTTTAGCGAATTTTCAAAGAAAATGAAGCTATTGCAATGGCTTCGAAATTTAAATAATATAAATTTTTGGAAATTTTCTTCATAGAAATCCGTTTCAGACCATTCTAAAACGATTCCTGAAATTTAACACTTTTTTATATGTATATATATATATATATATATTTATATATTTATTTATATATGTGTCACTCCAGACGATAACTCTCGATAGAATTGAGATAAACAGCTCAAATTTGCACAAAAAATCTATCTTGGCAATCGAAAGGCTAAGTTCGAAGATGGGCGAAATTGGCCTACTCTAAGGAGGGTTTTGGCGCATTTAAAGTGCGCAAAAATTACCCAAAAATCCCCAAAATGTTATTTTCCAACAAGTGACCCCTCATTTTAAAGGTTTTTGCACGCTGAACACGATGGTGGAATCGGATTTTAGATATCTTGATCCGTTCTCAAATTAGAGCATTTAAAGTGCGCAATAATTACCCAAAAATCCCCAAAATGTTATTTTCTAACAAGTGACCCCTCATTTTAAAGGTTTTTGCACGCTGAACACGATGGTGGAATCGGATTTTAGATATCTTGATCCGTTCTCAAATTAGAGCATTTAAAGTGCGCAAAAATTACCCAAAAATCCCCAAAATGTTATTTTCCAACAAGTGACCCCTCATTTTAAAGGTTTTTGCACGCTGAACACGATGGTGGAATCGGATTTTAGATATCTTGATCCGTTCTCAAATTAGAGCATTTAAAGTGCGCAAAAATTACCCAAAAATCCCCAAAATGTTATTTTCTAACAAGTGACCCCTCATTTTAAAGGTTTTTGCACGCTGAACACGATAGTGAAATCGGATTTTAGATATCTAAATCCGTTCTTAAATTAGAGCATTTAAAGTGCGCAAAAATTACCCAAAACTAGGATAATCTTTAAACTCTTACCCCCCCCCCCCCCACCCCCTTAGAGTGGTCAGATTGAAATATGTGAGAAGTATTAATTGAAGACGAGAGTTCGAAGCAAAAAAGGGGGAGGCAAACGATTAGTACAACTCCTTGAATTTACCCACAGCGATCAAATAAATAAGCACTTAGTACAATTACGTAATAAACAAACGGTAGAATCAGGATGGACAAAACGTACAAATTAAAATAAATACGAAGAGAATATACATAGAAAACCAAATTTTAGACCGAAGTTTTCCTTTATTCAAAACCATAGCCATTAATTCGAATATTTCTTTGAAAATTCGCTCATTAAGTCATGCTGCATGACTGGTTTTTTTTATTCGTGCACATTCATTCCTCATCGAGGGTTTTCAGAGAAGCTCTAAAACAACAGGGCGAGTGTCAGTGTTGGACTCGAGCAGGTGGTTGAGACGATTAGTTTTGAGTCTGAAGAGAGAGAATTTTCGGGAGTCCGCCGCTCGAGGAAGAAGCAAGAAAGCAAAGTAGAAAGCTGAATGCAACGTGATAAGGTGATCCTGGTATGCACCAGGTATGCCGATGAATGGTCTGATGGTGGGGGCCGAGGGGTCTCTCCGTTAGGTATGCGCCCTGCGAAGTTTCTCGTCCACTCGTTCGACAACCGGAGCTCCGCTGTTCGAAAATTGAGTAAACTCTGCTTTAATACTCATTTTACTGCTGTTTTCATTCTGGAAATAGATCAGTATCTAATTACCAGTGCACTTATGAGGCCACTTGTTGCTCTAACCGACGAGTGGAGCTGAAACTAAACTCTTGAATGGGCGACTGTAAGCTGGGCCCTGTTCTGAGTTACATTATCTACACTGGGCCCAAGCCTTCCTCCCTGTCTTAATTTACCTATAACGTGTAAATTGGGCCCAACCCAGAAAATGTTCTGTATTAGAGGAATGTAAAATGGGGCCCCAAGAAATGTAATGATAACATGAATTATTACATTTATTATATGCGCAAGAAACATGATAATATATTAAAGTAAAACATAGCAATATGACGGTCTTGGGTGCTAGAAAATGTCAAAATGGCAGGCGTCTAAAAAAAAACTCTGCAAAGTCCTCGTCACATGGGTTTATTATTCTATAGGACTTAACTACTTCTACTTCACATAATGTTGGCTGTTCATTTATTGTTTCTTTCATGTGCAATAATTATTGAAATAGCTATTTTTTATGTTTTCCACCAATTTTTGCCCCCAAAAACTCGAACTAGACTCCTATTTTTGACAAATTACCTTTGATTATTGATAGTGCCATTTAATTGTCTTGATTCACCTGTTAATACTACTTTTGGTGTTTTTATTCAAATTTATGGTGATTTCAGACAATTTCCTAGGTTTTTGACTCACCAAAAATGAATTTTGGGTGCTGAAACTTCGTTAGAACGTCAATTTTCCACTCTGCTCAAAATCGACTTCATATTCGGTCTCCTGCCCTAAAAAACATGGAAAACAATACTTCACAAGCTCACGTTACTACACCACAAAAAAAACCAACTATTTTTGCACTAATTTTCACCCATAACCCCCTTGGGTAAGTATATTCCGGTCGGGCGGCAGTTTTGGGGCACAACTAGGGCCCAATTGGAGCCTATGTGCGAAAGAACGGTTTTTACGTAGAACAGCATTATGGATATGGGAGATATTGATGATACGCGTACGGTAGACGGACACCATTTTGGAATCTACGCACCTTGAAACGTAAAAGAAACAACTTTCCAAAAATTCCAAAAATCCCCAAAAAGTTCCAAACATTTTTGCTTTGTGAGTAAATAGGTGTATTATTCAGAGAATAATAAACCGAAAAAAGGATGGCAAAGATGGTAACGTGACAGGCTGCCTGAAGTATTTTTGAAGCTCACGAGCAATAAAATGCTTGCCTTTATTGCCGGGTGTGTACATTTTTGGTTGCCGGTGCTTCTTAGCAGCTATTGACTTTATGATCGCATACATTTAAATCGTTAGATCTCCAAAAGCAAGCAACCGGGCTGGCTAGTGATTGCACGGCGACATTGCACCTGTTCGCTGATCCTCTGACTGTCGGTGCCCAGATTTCAAGTTCTCGCAACGCAGTGCCGTCAGTGGGGGGGGGGGGGATCGAGTTTACATACAGATAAGACTACTGATCTTTGGCCCCTCGCTCTATGGCCCAACTCACACAGATATACCGGGCATAATAAAAACAACATAATAACAACTACGTTTTGGCGTTACTTTAGCTCCACCGGTAGTTTTCTCACGCGGTTACCTACGTTTGGAAAACATCATAGCTCTCACACAAAAACGCCTCAGATACGACCACCCTACCTATTAGGTACATCCGCTCAGGCATGAAGCCAACCAACAACGTTAAGCTGATAGTGAAGTTAACGACTGATCACACCACACGAACCAGAACCAGATATTTACATCTTTCACTGACAAAACCCTGGAAATATTTTCCGGGTAATGCATCAACTATAATCCAGATTCCTGTAAGGACTTGAAGTGTACTTACCTACCCTATTCCTATTTAATACCTCGGCACCTACACAGAGAAGGCATCCAAAATGGAATATTTCCCCTGTGAAGTAGGTAGGTACCTACCAACAAACCGCCAGAATGCCTAATACATTACCTATGTAGAACGATACATAAGTAATCCTGTATCTACTAATAAACAGTGTTAATTTAAATCGAAATCCATACGAACTAAATCACTCACGACGAAATCGTGGAAACCCATTTCAAAGAAAAACGGAGTTATTGAAAAATAGTCCATTTCCACTAATACACGAAAAACGCAAAAAACACTGTTATACCGGTTTCGGTGATCAAACCATCGTCAGTAACACACAATAACTTTTTCATGAGCGTTTTCATGAGCGTTAACTTTTTTCATGAGACTTTTAACAATAGCGTTTTTCGTGTATTAGTGGAAATAGACTATTTTTCAATAACTCCGTTTTTCTTCGAAATCCATGCTATCAAACTAAAATGTTCCAGTTTTAGGTTCCTATTGCAAACTGCAAAGATGCAGTGGTTTCTTCTCTATGTAGCCCTGTCCCAGTGGTTTCTTCTCCTTTCTCTTTTTTCACTAATATTTCTCTCTAGCTTATCTCGGAATAATTCATTATTCATACAAAGAAATCAACTCTAATTTATTTTGTATCAAATTCGGTAAAACCATTAAGCCAAAAACAAAATTCTTGAATGTCGCTGTTCGCCACAGTACCTACTAATCATAAGTAGCGTGTCCAAGAACTTGATACGGATGCCAGTCCCGTAAGTAACCATGCCAAAGTGGAATGTGTACCCAAGGTACGTCACGCAGTGAGCCAATAGTACGGTGAGAGTGGGCAAAATTCTGTTCTTGACGGATTCTTATAGGAAATTTCTCGCTGATTACGAATGTAATGAGACCACCCGGAGTATTAGTCCAGCCGTTAGTTTGCACAGTAAAGGTTCGTCAACATGTTCGTGAATCAAACGGTATAAATCCGGCCCAGATATCATCGCTAGGGAGCACCTGATTATACTCACGGATGGCTGTATCAAGTCGACTTGGTTGTTCTGTGATATTATTTCATATGAAGAATTTGGATATTGTTGATAGGGTCTTGTGTAAATTGAACAAACATTATGCTTCATGAAGGACAACGAATAAATTAATGATTTAATTGTTATCGAATCCCGCGCATTTTTATGAAACTGTAATTCCCGGTCCGCTCCAGTGCTCTATTTAGGCCTTTCCTGGGGGGAGCACGAGGGTACGGCGTACGGACCACAGAAAACAGTGACCTGTGCAGAAGGGACATCATCTATACAGGTAAATAATAAACCTTTGTGTAATCATTTGCAGCGTTTTCTACTTTTTTCCACCTCTTGACGCACTGTGCGTCACCATGCGATGTATCAGGGTGCGCCTCACTGTAAAGGTGGAGCGTGTAGGTCTGTACCTTCTCAACGGATGGTACCTAGGTACCAAGGTGCCTACTTGTGCATATTCTAGCTACAAGGAACTTATGTTTTCCTCAACATCTGGAACTTCGGTTATCATTAAGCCTAGGTACCTACCTACATACAAGGTACCTACCTGTGTCATCCACCTCCTGCGCTTATGCAGACTTGGGTGAAAAATGAGCAGATAATAAAAGAAGAACAGATAATATGAAAGGCTTATTACTCGATCTTGCCCGAATGATTTCCGAAGAAAAAACGATGTTTTGCTTCGGAAACGTTCCTTCATTAACGCTAATGTATTTAATTGCCTACTTCACCAAGCAGATTTCTTCGGATGATTGCCTAATGTCGTCCCTCAAAGAAACTATCTAGTGATAATCACGAATGAATGGAACGTAATCGTTCATTCAGAAATCCCTCACTGAAAATAACCAATCGAACTAAAAAGATTACAATTTTATTGGATTTTTTTCTCTCGTAATGGGCCTGTTTGTTCGCCACGTAGGTACAGATCAGATAGAAAACTATGTCAAGTAGGTACGCAGTTAAAAACCCTCCGTTTTGAATCTTGGATAATCTTTACAAGGGCTCAATGGGCTAAAATGTGAATCCTCACCTTACTCTAATTTATGGGAAGCTCCCTTTAAAACCGAGACAGCTAATAAAACTTGCTTCAGGCTACCTACCGCATTCTGATTGAGTGCAGTTCTTATAATCCCGGATTTAAACATCCTTCACTTCAGTAAGAATTAAACTGCTAATATGTAGAAAACAAGTGATCCAAAATCATCCCTTGAAATCCCCTCTTGAAACGCAACATTTCTTTTCTCTTCATTTTCCTTAGCTTTGCGAATTCCAACGAAGATGCAAGTTTACCATCCAACTTACGTATACGTTTAATAACTCATAAATAGTTCATGTTTGTTTTTATCCTAAAATGAAATCGAGCAGGGGTGAACGCAAGAGATTTCGTCGAACAGGTAAATAAATAGATTTGTATTTCAATATAATACAGGCAGCAACTTTAGTAATCACAGACATTGCACAAGCCCACTTGAAGGGTTGGAATCACCGACAGATAAAATCAAACTAATCAATATAGTACGTAAGGTAAAGTCTTGAATATCATCCATCATTCTACCAATAGGTTTTCACGTATCCGACCAACAATGTTTGAATGACAGCTTCAAAAAACACGAGTGTTACCTAGATTTTACATGGGAAGTTGCTACAATTCAAAATTCACATACATTCAGAGCCAAACCCCGACAAGACCATAAAACTAACCATAGAAATCCAGTTGGAAAACTCAAGGACAACCAATACAAGAATGCTATTTAAACGTGCGCAATTGTGCGAAAACTGGATTTGAAACAAATTAAACCTTTACGTGAAGTAAAAAACAACTGTTAATGTGAACAACATGTGATGTACATTCATATTATTGCAACCACCGTGAACATTCAAAGCTCCAGGATAATAACACGAATTCGAGATTGGCATTAAGGTACGAACCTTAAACAAGGAAGCTTTAATTTAGTAAAAATTTGCTTCATCAAAAATGTTAATTCATAGGTAATTCGAGTTTTGATTTTTGCTACGCAACTTAACAATCATTTTCCTTGATACACTTTGGAATATGAACAAATTCAAGGAGAAAAAAGCTGAAAATAATGTTCCTACCTATAATTCCTACTTCCTCAACTGTATAGAAAGCCGGTAAAAATTATATAAATAACAATGGGTACTTAATATGAATATTTGGTGGATTTTTAACTTGAGTTGTTTCATGCTGACACATGTTATATATGTCTAGGAACATTTTGCGCACCACAGAATAACTACATAATAAAGAATATTGGTATAGTTTGCTGAATAGGTACCTACCTAAGAAACCCTAATCCAGAGCGACGTAAGTACTTACTGCAGTTTCTTCACAGCTTAATAGGCGCCAATTTTCTGTATTTCTTTCAACTCAACAATTAGAGTGAAGCATTAGAAATGGCAGTTGTAATGAGTGGAACACTGAAACCGTAATTCAGTGGGCGACAGACAGAAAACAAACCTAACTCGATGGAATGCTTAAACGACAATATAACTAAACATTAAAGAAAAGAATCTCAAGTATTTTACAGGCGATACGGAATACTTACACTTCAGATTACGATAACGGTACAAAAGGCGCTAAAGCTTAATAAGGCACGAAACCTACGATGCTTGAATTACGGCTGAAAAAGGCTATTAAAATTCGAACAGTACCAAATTTAGTGTGGTATTTGAAATTCATAGGGAACAAAACGGTACCCAGGTACTCTAATATGGCATCTATTGACACTACGATTATAGACAGACTCGGATTGTCTACAAAGAGGTACCGTCAAGGCGGGTGTCTTGAAACTGGCGGGTGATTTGAAACACTTTGGGGATGATTAGGTTTTATTCTGTTGGCAGCAATGGAGTGATGGTTATCGGAGCTTTTATCACTGGAAGCGGTTCTGAGGTAGTTGTGGAAGATAACCAGAGGGGAATTCCGCGTCATGTAAGTATTTATCTTACTTTAATAATTCGTTGAAGTTTATTAACTAAAAATGGATGATTTTTACTTCAAAACGCTAAGGTCTGTACCGAATCTCATAGTAGGTTGAACAACTTGAAATTTTTACTGTGTGTTCCCTTACTTGTTTACTCGAAGTTCCGAGGTCCCACTTCTTTGCACTGTTGATAGTTGATTTTTAAGAAATATTTTTGTAAAAGTTGAACTTTAGCGGGTGACATGAAACCAAGACATTAGGTGTTGCAAGTCATCTGCATTATTGAACCCAGCTCTTCCACATGTTTGATAAATAGTTTCAAGTAAGGTTACCTACCTCACGTCCATTTTGTTGCATTTCATTTCGATCCGTTAATTTCTTATTTTCTTGTCACTGTTCCAGAAACCACCATGGGAAAATATTCCAGGAAAGCTGGGGCCCGAAGATACAGAGACTTCACTGATGCAACCCTACAAAAAGCCCTCGATGCTATTCGTTCAGGCCAGATGACGCTTCGAAAAGCATCAGAGACCTACAACATCTCTGCAGCTACCCTCTCCCGGAAACGGAGGGGTCAACACATGAAGAAGCACGGTGGTCAGGTTGTACTATCTCCACATGTTGAAAATCTCATTGCTCAAAATATAATTCTGGCGAGCGATTGGGGGTTTCCAATCGATGCGGTAGCACTGAAAAACGTTATTAAAAACTATCTGGAGAATGCTGGTGTAACTGTGCCAAAATTCCATGATGGCAATTCCCCAGGGAAGGAATGGGTGGCGGGTTTTTTAAGGAGGCACTCCAGCATTCTCTCTCGAAGGTGGTGCCAGAATATAAAAAGAGCACGATCTGCCGTGGATTCTGGGGTGATAAGGGAGTTTTTTAGTGAAATTGAGGTTAGTCTCTCAGGCGTGGAACCAGCTGCACTTGTAAACTACGATGAGACTGCCATGATCGATGATCCCAAAAAAGCAGCCGTCTTCTGTCGCAGGGGGTCAAAACGAGCTTACCGCATCATTGACACTTCAAAAAACTCCTACTCAGTCATGTTTAGCGGAAGTGCGTCTGGCCACCTTCTACCACCATATGTGGTGTTTCGGGCGGAAAGACTCATGGATGGATGGACGATGGGGGGCCCTAAAGGAACGCGATACAACGTGAACCCCAGATCTTCATGGTTTAACACTGCCTTATTCGAGGATTGGTTTTTTACTGTGGCTTTACCCTACTTTCGCAGGCTGAACCAGCCAGACTCTCCAAAAGTCTTGGTTGGGGATAACTTAGCCTCGCATATGTCTGTGCGAGTGATGACAGCCTGCAAGGAAAACAATATCAGGTTTGTGCTTCTGCCCCCTAACTCCACGCATTTGCTACAACCACTAGACGTAGCTTTTTTCAAGCCCTTGAAATCCTATTGGAACAAAGTTATTCTGAACTACAAACAACACCACAAAGGGACCCTTCCAAAGACAGTGTTTCCCCAATTGTTGAAAGAAACATTGGATATGATGGACGAAAATGGGTCGATTTTGAGAAGCCTGCAATCAGGTTTTGAGGCTAGTGGTCTATGCCCCATCAACATCAACAAGGTGATCCAACAAGTCCCTCAAACCAACCCAGATGACGAGGGCAACGATGGAGCCCTCCAAGACATTGTTAACAACTCTTTCGCGATTTTTCTTAGAGACCTCCATCGCAAAGAAACAGCTACTACCACCACTAGGCGAAACAAGCGGCTCAACGTCATCCCTGGGCGCAGTGTTACAAATCTGTATGAGGAAGCTCCACACGATGTTGATACTACAATCCCTGTTCCTGCAGTACAAAAGAAGAATCCGCCTGCTCGCAGGAAGCTCAACCTTCCTCCTACTCAGGTTTCAAGTGACTCTGAAAAATCAGTTCTGGACAGTGATTCTGACCTCGATTACACACCTGATGACCCACCGCCTTTACCTTCACGAAAACGATCCACAAGAACACGAGAAACAGAGGAAGAGTCGTCAGCATGTGCTCAACCAGCGTTCAACGCAGCCGAATTGCCTTCGACGAGTTCTCGACAAACCATGAGTATAGCTGACCTGCGAATAAATGAATTTATTGTGGTCTACTTTCCCTACCAGGGAAGAGGTGGTCTCATTACTCATAAGATGTTTATTGGCATAATCCTGCTCTTCTTGAATGGCAAAATCAGGTGTTCCTTCTTGAGGAAAAGCCCTAGGGGTCAAAACCTCTATTGTTATCCAAATGTTCCAGACGTCACTGACATCGACATTGGTCAGGTCGCAAAAAAAGTGAAGCCATTATTTGAAAAAAGAGGGAGTTTTTGTTTCCCTGAAGAGTGAACCATGCTTCCTTTTCCTTTTCAAGCCATGTTTTTGTTCCGAAATTTTTTTTTTTTTCAAAGATCTTACAGTTGTTTAAAGTTTTCTGGCATTTTCTTAAGAAAGTTCTAACTTTCAATGTTATTAGAAATTCCAAGTTGATTCGTAGTTCAAAGTTTCCTACAATTTGAAAAGCTAGTTAATTCGTTGTTTAAAGTTTCCTACAATTTAGGACGGTAGTTTTATACCAACCTACGCTTTCTTGGTTTCTCCTTTTGGGGAATTTACCTACTTGGTAGAGATTTTACTTATCGTGATAATTTTTCTAGTTGACTTTCGTGTTAAATTTTGTCAAAGAAAAGACTGACCCACGAAAACTTCCTAAAACGAACCATTTCGTGTGAAAAAAAAATGTTAGGGTATGAAGAACTGAAGTAGTTATATAATTACCATTTACTTATTAATCTCAAGTGATTATACCCTTCATTATAAGATAATAAAAAATGATTTTTGCGTCCAAATAAGGCTGAAATAGTTTAATTCCTGTTATAAATAAAGATGTTATGTGTTTTTACCGTTGAAAAAAATTTTTTTTGTACCCTACCTTCTCACTTAACATTTTTTAAAACTCCGAATACCGTTTCAAGCCGTATAACGTTAATATTAATTGTAAACATGGGTTTTTTGCGCAACGTTTCAAGTCACCCGAATGTGGAGATGACTTGAAACAGGCATAAATCAAAAAAAATAAATACTTTCCAATAAAGAAAAAAATTTATTTTTGGTACCAATGTGTTCTCTGAAGAGCCTTGGTACTTTTAAGACCATCCCCAAATTTCTGGGTGCAATATTTCTCCCGTGGCAGCTGTTCAAAGTTGAAAAGTGTTTCAAGCCACCCGCCTTGACGGTACTTACACAAAAGGCAAACTGATTGACGAATAATCTCGTTCTAAAACTAAACCAACCTGGAGACTCTTAAGTTTCCCTGCATTTGCTTCTGCAGTGACATGAAAATAACCACCACTGATGTCTGCACAGGAATCGCCAATCTGAAAGCAAAATACAGAAGGAATCAACTGGCGTCCAATGAAACACAGAGACGCAAAATTGTGTCATAAAAATTCATTTAATGAAATTTAAGTATCGGTCGAGCACTAAACTTGACTGATTCAGTATGGAGATATCTGCAGAAATATCTATGACAAAATGGAATTTATTGTGAGTATAAAGTCTACATCCGGGTGGAAAAAGGTAGATTTCTGAAGATTTTTGAAAGAACACAACTCAGTTTGTGTTACCTACTGTGACCTAAGGGTAGTAGGTAACTGACCGGTAAAAGTTTCCAATCCATCAAACCGTCCCCAAACATTTAGGCTGAACAATTTTAGGACCATACGAAATTTTTGTTGAATATCGGATTATGTTAAAGACTTAATGTATGAACGTTTTTGGTTCCATCCACATCAGCGGTTCACAATCGGGGGTGCAAGTGATGGCGGCAATTTAAAGAAAGTTCCAGTCATGCAGCAAGGCTATAAGAGCGAATTTTCAAAGAAATATTCGTGCTATTCTGTAAATATAGCGAGAAACCATACCTACCACTTTTCGTAAAACTTTTTTTTTCTCGCGATTTTAACCAGTTTTACCGATTTTTGACACTTATCAAGTCAAATTTGACCCACTTTTTTTACGGAAGAGAGGACCTTATGGCCCTAATTTTTGGTCAGATGTATAATAAAACAGTCAGTCAGCCAAACTCTTTTTTGAGGGAAATATTTTCATCATCGAAACAGTTCCTCTTTCTGTCGTGAATCACACAACGTCTGGTGAATTAATTAATCAATTAATAATTTTAGCCCAATACAAATTTTTGAACCCCCAAAAATCCAAA
This sequence comes from Leptopterna dolabrata, assembly GCA_954871275.1. Classification (NCBI taxonomy): domain Eukaryota; kingdom Metazoa; phylum Arthropoda; class Insecta; order Hemiptera; family Miridae; genus Leptopterna; species Leptopterna dolabrata. Next base: position 16,583,490 of record OX940984.1, on the reverse strand, counting down.
TTTGACCCCTATTCTGTATGAAAAACAACTGAAATGGTACTTTTTTCGTCTTTACTCACCCTTCCACACCACTTTCAGAGATTTTATTGTTCCCAATTTTAGCCGTTTTTAATGATTTCTGACCCCTAAAAACTCAAATTTGACCCCCTCAAAATTTTTGAAAATTGCTCATCTTCGAACTCATCCTTTTGTTTGGCAATACGAACGTTCTGCCGATATTTGGAATTTTTATCATGAACCCAAGGACAGATAAACCCAGTGACACATAAATAAATAAATATACACATATAAATTTTTGCTAACATCTATGGATGAATTCAGGATGCTCTAAAACGGATTTGCCGATATAAACATTTCAAAAATGCATGATGTTCTGAAAATGTTTGACCCATAGCAAAAGCGCCATTTTCTTTGAAAACTCGCTAAAACCCCTTCTATTGAAAGTTTTCGAGCTGAACCGTTCTGATAATTTCAACGCCTATTTTTCACCGCTTAGAGATGAGTGACAGTAACGCCGATCTTCACGAACCAACTAGACCCCAAATTTCATTAATCAACTAAGGAAAGAGCGAACTAGGTACGGCGTTCGAACAGAAATCCATTTTCGGATTTTACGTAGTATGTATCTAGCTTGAAACCCAAACCATCGCATTTTGAGAGATGTAGGGGGGGGGGGGGGGGGAGTTGGGAACCGCTGATCTACATGATCATGAATTTCGACGATAATGTTATGATGTGGCTGTATGATATTATGTATTAATGTTTGTGGGAAGGAGAATATCTCAATTTGGATTGGGCTGGATGTGGCAAATGGAAAACGTAAGGCTGCCCCGCCCGCGAGGAGCCGATTATGCCTAAAAGGGAGGCGATTATGGAAAATACCCCGAGTTTCATGGAAATCTAGAGCATGTTTTCTTGGGGCTCCACGAAACATTCTGCCGGCTAAGGTCAGATCAATCAATTCCAGAACAGCGCATCACAACCACAATATTCTGTTCCTCACAACCGCCGATTATATTCACGAGTCACAAAGTCACTGAAAGTCATAAGAAATTATGCCACCATAACGTCCACCTGGAATTAAACCTTTTCACGAATCTTGCTAACTCGTTGAATGCTCTCTGTAGGTTACAACATCAAAGTGCATGGACCCATTCAGGCCTTTACTTAGAAGCAGTTTCAGATAAGCTGCAACGTTGGTGCACCACACTAGGGTACGTTCTACCGCTGCTAGGTATTGTTTGTTTGGTGTGGGGAGAAAGCCATTAGCAAAACACTTGGACGTTCGCAGTGGATTTCCTGACTCTTTTCAGACTATACAGTATCCACGTCGCCCTGTTTGCGTGTTCATCTGACCACTTGCGGATGGTCGCCGGATTGGCCAGAGGACTTTTCGGCTCACCACTTTCTGAAGAGTACCCCCACCATCTCCCGTCAGCACAAGAAGGGTGATGTCCTCGACTGTTGCAATTATCAGGGCATCTCCTTGATGTCATGCGCCTACAAGATTTTATCATCAGTCCTGTATGAATGGCTGCTTCCACATGCAAAGAGGGTAATTGGCGTCCATCAGGCGGGCTTCATGGAGGGAAAGGGCACCACCAACCAGATCTTTTCACCAAGAATTCTGCATCAAAAAGCAAGAGAGTTTAAGCTCATAACCCACCGCCTGTTTACTGACTTTAAGTCCGCGTATGACAGTGTTTTGATAGAAGAGCTCTATTCTGGTCTCCTTGAAATGGAGTCCCCCGAAAGCTCGTGAATTTTATCAGGATGACGATGAGTGATGTTAAATGTGTTTTGAGAATTCAGTCTGATATATCAGAGCAATTCCAAAAAAATAAAGGTCTCAAGCAAGGAGATGGACTAGCTTGTCTCCTCTGCAATATGGGACTGGAGGCAGTGGTCAGGAGGTCCCGAATACAGGTTGGAGGCACGATTTTCTACACATCAGTCCAGCTGTTAACATATGCGGACGATATTGGTCTGATAGGTCGGTCTCTGGGTGCAGTAAGAGAAGCGTACGATAATCTGGTCAGAGAGGCGGCTGCTGTTTCACCAACGATCCACCAGATCACGAAAGGTACATAATCATTGGTCAGGACAGATCTGAATGGGTGGACAGTTTTGTACAACTTGGTACCTAGGTGGATGCTGATAACTGAATGAGTCCTGAAATAAGAAGGCGAATCATGGCAGAGATTCAAGCGCACCATTTTGAGGGAAACCTTTGGTGCCGTGCGAGTTGGTGAGAACTATAGGAGACATAAGAGCCACTAGGTTATGGAACTTTATGGGGAAGATGTGGTTCGTTTAGTCAAGGTTTAGTCTTCGCTGGGCAGGACATTTCGCTCGAATGGAAGACAGGGAAATACCCAAAAAAGATGCTGAATGAAGCGCTGTTCAGAAGGAGAAGAAGAAGAACCGAGATTGTGCTGGCTCGATGGTGCGACCCAGGATGCTCGTGAAATCTTGAGAGTTTGTGACTGGAAAACCACTCGCAGAATCGAGGCAACTGGTGGACATCGTTAAAGGAGGCCATGATCCCCCGCGGATTGTAGAGCCAGGCAGTAGCAGATTGGTCAGAGGGCTTTTTGGCTTACCACTTTCTGAAGAGTACCCCCACCATCTCCTGTCAGCGATAGCCATACAAATCACTTCTAGCTTCGGACGCGTTCCCCTTTCTGTAAAGTTCAGGTCAAACCAGTTCTCTGTGCTCATGACGATCAAGTGGTATCTGAGTTAGCGTCGGTCGCACAAGCTCGGTGGGCGGTTTACAAAACGGTTAGCTAGTCACCCGTAAAATTCACAGCAAACAAACATATTATGTCATGATCGGGTTCAATGCATGAACTGGAAAGTAGAGATGAGTTCAGAATATTACCAGTACATGAACTGCATTGCTGGACCGTCGAGAACTATTCCGGTATACCACGCTAGACGTGTACCAACCTACTACCAAGAAAACCATTAGCGGTAATAACTTTATGAATGCTGAAACCTTGTTTTCGTGATTGGTCTAGGTGGTGCCTTATTTTCCTACTTTTGAAACAACAGATTTCCTACATCCATTCTATACAGGGTGTCCCAGGAGAAAATTCATTAACTTCAGGGATCGATTCTACGATTAGTTTGCAACAAAAAGTGTCCTATCATTTTTTTATCATGCTCTTTTTGTTGTTTTTTATCTTTTTATCTATTATTTTTATTTTTTTATCTATCGGCCGAAAACCGTCACGCACCACAAGAAAAGCGTTACGGAAGTGGGTCTGCGGGGTAGGGCTCACTCTCCTTGGCTTTCTCCACCCGCTGGCTTTACCCCCCTCCGCCACCCCTTACACCCGTTCTACTACTTCCGTGGTCTTCCCAATTTTATGTACCATATTTCATACTTTCATTCGAAGTAACGAAACAGGCATCACCCACGGTTTTAATTCGCTTATTTTCCGAGTTTTTTGTTACTTTTAAAATGTATTTCGTGTTTTTGACCTTGTTTCACTAAAATGACTGTAACTCTCTCAATTTTCACTGTGATACCAATTTTCTAAATTCAGGATCCTCGATTTTCTAAACTGAGGGTACCGTTGGAAAGCACGTTAAATTTCCAATTTGGTGCCAAATCAGAATTTAAAATAAAAGATTTAATAAGTGAAAAATTAGGTCAGACTTCAAATTTTTGGAATTTTACAAAACTTGAATCTTCTTTGACACGTTTTCCCACTTCAAAAACCATCCAGCCTACACACAACACATATAAAACACATATAAATTTATCAGCTTTCCAACGGTATAATCAAATTAAATTTTGCTATGGGACTGGATTTCGTTTTTTCTCCATTTCCATTCTTAGTTTATATTATTTTTTTATTTTTTTTTTCAAACGTGAGTGTCGAAATTGAACCGAATATTACAAGATTCGAAACTAAAAATGTAACCGAACTGTAAAACAAACAAGGAAGCTCCAACAAGGCGCAAGGATGAATCCAAAGCTAGAAATCAAACGGATACTACCTATACAGTATACAGTCACAGAAATCACTAGGAAGGGCCAAGCGGCTACCAAGTAGTTTGCAAGTGGTTCTTTCTCCACAGCGAACAAACCTAATCATCACTTCATTACCTAGCCCCCCCCCCCCCCAAATAATCACCATTTCGCCTAATCACCACTTGCTCACTTACTTGGATAAATGAGGACATCAAAACATGATCTATGACACTGATTGGTAACTTCTAGGAAGTTATCCTGCCATGTCCCTGGTGTAAACATCGATGCCTTGGCCAAGCCCTGTCCACCTGTCTGGCACTGGCAGGAAGTAGCGGTGCATAGCTGCGATAAACCTTTTGCGGTACTCATCTGCAGGAATGATGGTTGGATCTTTGGCTTGACCTATCCTCTTCACCATTGTCTCTATCTTCTTGTCCCACGTGTATCCTCTAATGTAATCTGTTAAACATTAAATCCAGGAATAATAGCGTTTCTAATGGGATAAGCCAAATTTTAAAATGGTCGTAGATAATAATATAAAAACTACACAAACTCACCAATGATTCCTAAAACTAGATGAGAATTGGTTTCATCCAAACCAACAAGGAGCGAGTAATCCATCACAGACTGAGACGCTAGGAAGAGGGTGTCGTTATGAATTGCTTGCATAAGAACAGTCTTCGAATGGGGAAGGACGTACAGTGGGCTATCACAAGTCACTGAAACGTAAGGAAATGACATTTCCAAGTCAGTTCAAGTGTTTTTAAAACAAGATCCATGTTCGTTTCATTCGAGGGCTCAAGACAGTAAGCAGGTTATTATTAGAGTTTGCACAATTTCATGGCACAATTTATTAAAAGCTTTGTTCGTGCAGTCCCTCAGAGCTTGTTCAGAGCAACATGGGCATGCGCACGAAAAGGGTGAGGCAAAGATTCGCTGTTCATGCAGACTCAGGGCGAGCTCCGAGCCAAGTGGTCTGGTGTTCGTGCTGTCCCGGGGCAGGTGATTCGGTGCTGGCCACAGGGCTTCCTCCGAGCTGCTCTGAGCAAGCCCTCCTGTGCCCCACGAGAAGACCAGGGGCACCAGGCTCCTAGCTCCGAGCGAGCGTGTTCAGAGCTCACCCTACACCAAGCCAGTTCGGTTCAAGCGAAAAATGAACTTGCTCGGAGCTAGCCCCAAGAGGACAGCACAAACAAAGCTACAGATCGAGTCAAAAGGCAAACTGAAGTGACGTTAGCGTCCAAGGTGTAATGGGGAAAGAATACTTAGTGATGATTCATTGGCGTCAAAGAAGGAATACAACTGAAGACATACCGGGAGAAATACGCACAGAAGAGATAGCTTTTCCCACCTATTGTATCCATCCACCCAACCTTCTCCCGATCAAACTCTCACGCTTTCTCCAACTTTTCATGTTTTATCTCTATTATAGGAAAGTATGGTATATTATTATATATCATCATAATATAAATAATGATGTAATATACCATACTATTATCCATGGGGGTTTATCAAATTTCACAGAGAAGGACCAGCAACTTATAGGTCTCCCACTAGAATAAGACGCTCCAGTGCTGAGCTCTAGCGGAGAAGTAGGTACTACTCCTTAAACCAAAATTTCCCAGCTGTTTCCTCTTTTTCCCTACTGAGTGGTAGCACTTTTCTCTGATGTACTTTTCTTCCCAGTTCCCACTGTTTTGAAAAAGTAATTGGGAATGACTATATTTTTCCTCTACTTTTTAAATTATTATAAAAATAATAAACTTACCTGTGTAAGGATGAAGGAACACAATACTATTCGATGGAAAGTGTGACACTACTTGCGTTAACCTTGGGACTGCGACAAAAACACTAGCTATAGGGAAGCCGTTACTAATGAAATGGACAAGTGGTAAACAATGCAGTAAAATTTATTAGTAATTTCGTCATTTTATTAAAAATAGAAAATATGATTGATAATACATTCAATCAGAGTCATCATTGTCCCACCAGTCTTCTTCTTCGTCGGAACTCGTATCAGAAGTCTCGCCTAAATTCACAATAATATTGTCAATTTCCGTGTCTACTATGTGGTTGCTGGTCCAATACTTGTTCTCCACTGTTTTCACGTGCTCGCACACTTTTTTCCACTTCTCAGTCGAATATTCCGAGAATAATTGTTTCAACACCACTTCTTTTTGGCCAAGAGGTGTTCCGACAGAATCTCTTGCGAGCTGACCTTTAATGTCACCCCACACCAGTTCTATTGGATTCAGGTCGGGATGGTATGGGGGGTGGTGAAGGGGATGGTGGCCCTTCGCTTTAATAATCTCGTCAACCCTATACGTTTTCTCCGAAGGTACGTTTCTCACTAAGAGGAGGAGTTCTCCCTTTGTGCACTTTTCGTCAAAATCCACGTTATTTTGCGTCAACCAGGCTACAATGTCCTTCTTCAAACTTCCGGTGTTGGGCTTTTTGTTTACTTCCACACAATGATATTTCGCATTGTCCATTACCACTACGGAACCTGCTGGTAAATTCGGAAGGAACATTTCCGTGAGCCACTTAGAAAAATTGCCGAAATTCATAGAGGTGTGGTAGTCCCCCGATCTCGATGATGACTTGAACACAAGAAGGGACTCTTTTACAAATCCCATCTCGCCTCCGCCGTGTACTATGATAAGCCTATTGCCCTTACCGATCTGTTTCACAGCTCCCAGCTGTGTTTCAGACTGCCAGCACGTAGAAACACCATGGGATGCCTGGACGTATGTTTCATCGAGGTATACGATGTTTTTACCTTGCGAGCGGTAGGATGTCATGGCACGTAGGTACCTAACCCTCCAGGCAGCTATTTCGGGCCGTTCGATCAACACCTTGCGATTGGATTGGCATTTTTTCCACTTGAAACCACACGAATGGATTCTTTTCCTTAAATATTCAGCACCGCAATCAAGAACTCCGTCACTTTTCAACGCACCAAGAATCGATCCCGTTGATGGGCACTTCTTTCGCACGGTGTAGAATTCTCTTATTTTGTTTCTAATCGCCGCATCAGTGAAGTCGTCAGCCTCAACCCTTTTCTTGTGCTCTGTTACTTTTTTTGGCGTAGTAAACAAAGGGTTTGGGGATACTGCCAACAGTTTACGCCCTTCCTTCAAAATAACGGAGACTACTTTCGGCGATACTCCAGTTGCTTCGCTTGTCAAATCTCGGATGTTATACTTCGCTTTCTCTTCGTTCTTCTTTCTGATGAAAAATTGCGCTACGTTGTAGACAATTTCTCTTGCCTGACTTCGTAATGGCTTCCCACGAGCGATCCTGCTCTTCGAGTTCTCAGCAGAACACGATGAAGGCGCACTGTCCATCATGCTACGAGTATCTTCAATCGCAGTACAAAAATGAAGAGGATGTGTGATGATGCTCACAGATTAAAAACTGAGGTTCGAAAATATGATACTCACAGATTGAAAAAACTGAGGTTGAGAATCGAAACAGTCAAAACAGTAGTAATAGTAACCAAAACAAAGCTACTAGAAAATCGAGGCAATGTTGCCAACTGAACAACGTGAAATTACCAACGGCCAAAGTAAGTGCAGGATGCCATGCTCTGCGTTTCCTTTCTTGGCCTCAAGAGCGCAGGGTCGGAGCGTCTTATTCTAGTGGGAGACCTATAGTAGGGTTGGCACCTTAACGCTGAGGGCCAGTTTCACCAATTTTTTAATAAACATTCAATTATTAAATTGGAGATCTCAGTTGTTGAACAACATCGTCACGTTTCATCAGCCTCGTTTAAGATAATCAATTATCAAAAGAGATGAATCAACTATCAAAACTAACCAGTTTGGAATTGCAAAAATGAGGCGTAGGAGATTGATAATTTTTTGGTAGGAAAGAGAACTCATGAAATAGGTTTCTACACAAGGTAAAAACCGTTTTGTCGGTCCTTCAACAAATCGAACATAGGATTGAGTACACAAGTGACATGTGTACCCCTAGTGTTGTGTGTGTGTGCTACTTAGGTGTAGTTATAATAACTTATTACAAAATAATCAAGTGAAATGGCACACAGCTTTCTTGTATCTTTGAACTAATGGGAGATAGAAACAAACTGACATATCAAGATATTAAGAATTATTATTAAGTATTATCGAGCAACATCTAGTCATCCAGCTATACTATCCGAGCGAATTTTCGGAAACCCCTGTTCTTCTGACAGTTATGCGAGTTTCAACCATTTTCGAGCGATTTTTGAACATAAAACTTATGAGCGTTTTGCTGAAAGCGTTTTGGGGGCATCAACAGTTTATTGGGTTCAGTTCATTGTACTCTACGGGATCACGCCATTCTGTAACATTTTTGGTTGCTTTCAGTTCATTTTTTAGCGTTTTTTTCCTGAAAGATTTGTAGTGATTTTGAGCACTTGAAAATTTTAACTACGAGTATCAACTACCTACCCACCCAATTTGAGAGAAATCGTGCCACAGGTTCGTGAGAAATTAGCACAGAGGATTAGCGTTCGCACAGAGGCTATATCAATAATCTGATTGCGATGGAGTTTTATAGGGAAACATCTGGATGCCAAACCACCTTACGTGAGATGTGAAGTCAACAGCACGTCAACTACTACGTTATCAATTGTTATCACGGTCAATGCAGTCAACGTTATCATGGTATTTGGCGGGCAAATGCAATCACGATACAGCTGCATCAACGTTTAAATCGTAAATCGACGTTTTGTGTTTCAAAAGCCTCCAATTCGTTAAAGCAATGATCTATTTTAACCAAGGTTAGGAATTATGGGAGAAATCGACCTTTAGTATGTAACTAGGCCCTTAGATGCATAGGTATTTTCCCCTTGTGTCGGTACTCTCTTATATTCAACACTTAAGGTTGAGCAAACTCTGTTATCAAGGATGTTCTTAGCCTCTTGTTCTGTTCTATTTCAAAGGATGTTCTTTAGTAACTTATTCTATGTTACAACAACTATGAGAGCCCATTAGGCTTATGTAACTGCTGCCAATAAAGTTTATTTCCATTCTTATTAATGATCGAAACCCAACAACAAGATTCCCGTAGAAATATCATAGGATACTAACTGTTGATCAAGTTTTCATCGAGTAGTACGGTTTCACAATGAGGCTCGTTAGTGGTTTCGACCAGACGATTTCTCATTGAACCTTTCAGATCGAACTTGTGACGGATACACCGGCCGTGAAAAAGGTGCTCCATCACCAAAAGCTTGACAGTCGTATTGTACTTTTCGCTTCGGCAAGCAACTCTATACACTCCCAAAATTTTTCCTGCAACCACAAAAATATGTAGAGGTACCTACAGAAATTTCATAGAGATATTTAACGTTTATTTTACCAGATAGTTTCAGTTTTAAAATGCATGGTCATGTTATGTCTGCTGCATTGAAGAAATCCATACATCTACAATCTAATAATTATCAATTATCTTGAACAAAATTTACCCAATAGAGTCGGAACTCCGTTGGTAACCCTGGAATTGATGTAGTTGAAATACTGAGGTGCAAAGTCCAAAAACTGCTGGATCTCAGTCCTCGCCATAGCTTTCAAAATGAATCGATCATCTGAAACCGTGTATGATTGATGAGTTTTGATACAGGTAATTCAGTGAAAACTTCCACTAGATAAAAAAAAATATATAAGTATATAAAAAATTGACTAAAAAACAGCAAAGGTTTTAAAACTGAATACCTGACGAGCCCTAATTTAATTTATCTGCCTCACAGCTTTTAGAGAGCTGTGCAAATCGCGTTATCAAGTTCATGAATAATTCAGTTTTGTTTCGCCATTGAGATTGGTTCGTTTTAGTGATTTCTCGGAGATATTTGATATAAATTTATTGCAGTGTATAATCCCTTGACCCAAATTATTATTCCTTGAATATTTGGAGTTAGAAACGTTGGAATTTTTTTCTTTTACGTTTCAAGGTGTGTAGATTCCAAAAATGCTATGTCCGCCCGCCGTATCATCGATATATCTACCTTAATGTTCGGTCTTTTAAAAAATCGTTCTTTCGCACACAGGCTCCATTTAGGTCCTAGTTGTGTTCCCTATCTCGTCAGCCCGGTCGGAAAACACTCCGGGGTGTTATGGGTGCAAAATTAGGTATATTTGGTGTACCTGTGAGGTATCGTTTTCCGTGTTTTTTAGGAAGATCAGACCTAAATAGGAAGTTGGTTTTGACCAATGAGTTTAGGACTGAGGGCTAACGAAGTTTTTTTAACTCTCTAAATTCGATATTTCTGGGTCAAAAACCTGTGAAACAAGATAATTAAATGACAGTTTCACTGATATACAATAATTTGACAGAAATCAACCGAAATTCGGGTTAAAACCGTCAACTTAGCTTTCCATCACTAAGGTTCCAATTGTGCCGTATTCAGTCGAGAATAATAAACCCATGTGACAAGGACTTCGTAGCGTTTTTTAATTTGAAAAAACGTTATGCTTAATGAATAACAACAAATAATTAATGAATGATATAATTCTTCATTCCACCGCATATTTATGAAATATGATTGCCCGGTTGGCTCCACTACTCGATTTACTCCACTACTCGATTTCGCACTCTTGTGGGAAGCACGAGGGTAGGTTTTGACCACAGAAAAGTCTACTATGCAGAAGGGGCACCTATACAGGTAAATAATAAAGTGTTGTGTAATAATTTGCAGCATTTTTTAAATGAAATTAGATTCCATCCTAAGAATTTTGACATCAACCCCACTTTCCTACGGTAAGTTGTCATTATTCTACGATTTTTCAAAGTTTCCTAGACCAGTGACGTCAATGCACCCCTCCCACTAAGGCGGGACCCTCTTACCAAGTGTGACATCACCAGTGTAGGAAACTTCTAAAAATCATAGAATAAAAACAACTTATCGTAGAAGAGTGCGGTTGGTATCAAAATTCTCAGGATGGAATCTACTTTCACATTTACAAATGCTGCAAATTACTATACAACGGTTTATTATTTACCTCTACAGATGCCCCTTCTGCGTAGCCCACAGTTTTCTGTAGCCATTACATAGGTACCCTCGTGCTTCCCACAAGAGAGCCCTAAATCGAGTACTGGAGCCGGCCCGGGAATTATAGTTTCATAAAAATGCGCGAGATTCAAGAATTCTATCATTAATAAATCATTTGTCGTTATTCACAAAGCATAACGTTTTTTCACATTAAAAAAGTACCTCCTAATCAAATGAAATAATATCACAGAACAACCAACTCGACTTCATACAGCCTTGCGTGATTATAATCAGGTGCCCCCTAGCAATCATGTCTGGGCCGGATTTATACCGTTTCATTCACGATCATGTTGACGAAGCTTTGCGGCGCAAACGAACAGCGTTGTACAATGCTCCGGGTGGTCCCAAAAATCCTTTAGTTTGAGATCAATTTAAAAACGTCCCTTCTATTGAAAGTTTACAAGCTACGGTGTTCTGAAAATTTCAACCCCTATTTTTCACCCCTTAGAGATGAGCCGAGCTTCAAGGACCAACTAGACCCCAAACGGGACCTATAAACAAAATTTCGTTAATTTTGTTTGATGGTAACTAAGAAAAGTGCGAAGTAAGGCGTACGGCGTATGGACAGACATTTTTGGTTTGTTATTTTCAATGATGAACCTTTGGAATCGAGCATGAAAAAAAATGTAAACCCTCAAAGTTTGATGGTTTACGTTTCAAGGTATGTAGAATCCGAAAATGCAATAAAAAAGTGTCTGTCCGTCCGCCGTACCTCGCACTTTTCTTAGTTACCATGAATCAAAATTAATGAAATTTGGTTTGCAGGTCCCGTCTAGGGTCTAGTAGTGTTGGTCCTCGAAGCTCAGCGTTACTGTCAGTCATATCTAAAGAGTGAAAAATAGCGGTTGAAATTTTCAGAACGCCGTAGCTCGAAAACTTTCAATAGAACGGCATGGTTTTTTTAAAACGTTTTTAAATTGATCTTAATTTTTTCAAACCACCCAGACCAGCCGTTTGTTTGCCCAGAAAAGCTTCGTCAACATGATCGTGAATCACGGATGGCTGTATGAAGTCGAGTTGGTTGTTCTGTGCCATTTTCCATAATGAAAAATGAAATATCTTTTGGATTTTGTTGATAGGTACTTTTGCAACCTGAAAAAACGTTGAAGTATCAATGGGTAAATTATTACCCAACGGTAAATTATATGCAACGGTAAATTATTACCCAACGGTAAATTATTAAACAACGGTTTATCATTTACCTTACGCTTCATGAATAACTACAAATAATTAATTATTGAATCCCTTGCATTTGTAGGAAACTTTAATCCCGGGCCGGCTCCAGTACTCCATTTAGGGCTTTCCTGGGGGGAGCTCGAGGGTATTGACCACAGAAAACAGTGATCCATACACGTAAACAATAAACCGTTGTGCAATAATTTGCAGCGTTTTTTATTCCATTTTCGGATTCTACCCACCTTGAAACGGAAACCACCAAATTTGAGGGGGGTGGGGGTATTTTCTTTTATTTTTTTTAAATTCTCGATTCCAAAGATTTGTTATTGAAAATAATGAACCAAAAATAAATTGACCCACGCTCTGGCGTTGTACTTCAGCTGAAGTTTATCTGACGGCGGGAATGGCTACAACTACCTTTTGAAAATGGTTAGAAGCATTCATGAAAAACCTCGACGTAGACGTACCTTTGGTTTTATTGAAATTCGATCCTGATTTCCCTCCGCTAGCCGCCCAAGCCACGCATCTAGACAGGGACCTGGAAATAATCCGAAAAAGACGTTTTCAAATACCACTTTGAATTGTAGTGAGATACCATCAGCAAGCGCTGATATGATATTTTACTGAAGGTACCTTATGAACCCTTCTTCTCCTTCAGGAAGGACGGAGGCTCTCAATTTGGCGAAATCCTCAGCGTAGTAAATTTTCACTTTGAAACTAGCCGTACCATCACTGAAGCTGACCTGTGGGAACAAAATAGACCAGGGAAGTTATTTGGGGTTGCGAAAAGCTTCACTAGCTTCTTGGAGAGCAAAGCATTTATAGAAAGCTAGTCGCAAGGATTAAACGGGAAGTCAACAACCCGCCACACTAAGTAAGTATTGAGAGATCCGAGTGACTACAATTGCAGGAACCGCCACCCACAGAGAAGCAGAAGTGGTGATTTCGTTGGAAAAAACTGAAGGAAAATGACAAATCAGGCATTCGATAATGTTCCAATCATAAGCAATAAATAGTGTTCTCCTAGAGTTAGTGGGGTCGTCCACTGGAAGCATACTCGAGCGGCGTGGTGCTTTGCGCTACACAAGCGGCAACAAGCGAGACACGCTACAGATCCAACTACATTGAGTTATATGAGGTACCGTCCACTGAAAGCGTGTTCGAGCGGGCGGCTACAGGCGTACACGAGCGGCAACGCGCTACAAGCGGCAGATCTAAAAAAAAGTTGGATCTGCCGCTCGTAGCTCGTTCAATACCACTGTTTTCGGTATCACTTTCCTACCGGTTTTGGTATGGTAGGAATTCCACGTGAATAAACATTGGAATCGCTAACGGACGGTTCATCGAAACACCTACCTACCATTTCACTCGTATCCCTGGTCATTTCGAGTCACTTCAAGCGCAGGCCCTGTTTTGAGTAGGTGAAAATTGCCATCTGGGTAGAAAATGGATCATAACACTCATAAAACGGATAATAATCGAAAAATTTGTTACGGTCAGCCTCAAGTTAATGGGGAAGGTGGTGAAACTCCCCCAAAAATTCCCTTTTGGAGAGGATCGGGTCCACCCAACATGCTCTCTGATCCAACATCCGTCATCGCAAATGCTTGCTGCTTTCAAGGAAATAAAATTCCTCTGGGTCCATGACTGATAAAAAGGAACAGTCCCCACTTTTATCGAATACACTTGAAAACAAACTGAAGCCCAACGCGCAAAGGCGCTTGCAGTGGACGACCCCTGTCGCTCGCAGCCGCTTTTTAGGTTGCCGCTTGTGTCGCGTGTAGTGCCGTGCCGCGCCGCGTAAATACGCTTCCAGCGGACGACCACCCTTATATCTTACAGTGATCAGTTCTAGCACTTCTACCATTTCTAAAACTTCTACCTTACACTATGGACATTTCTACAAACCCATGTCCGTCCGTCCAATCTGTCTTCCAAAGATTTCACATGGTAGTCCCCCCCTCCCCCCACCCCGTACAACTCTGGATTCATCCTCAGGTATATCCCGGGAGGGACTGTTTTTTAGTTGAACGTTAACACACCACTAATTATATGTTATTCAGCCTTTAGACCATGTAGGCTTCACATGAGTCTATCAGAGGTGAACAGCTAATCACAGGTTGCGTTTATTATTTGCTGGTCGCGTAATTATAACTGTATTATTTCACTGCTAACGTTATAAAGGCCCCAGAATGCCAAAGGTAAGGGCAACTGGCCAGGTGAACTAGCAGAGCATTGGTTGACATCTGGTCTTCACGATCTTCACCCTGGATTACTGCGGCCAGGTGAGGCTTTTGCACGTCTCTACTACGTTTTTCCGATTGGCTTTCTTTGAAGTGGACCAACCCTTGAGCGATCAGAGTTTTCAAGGCCTGTGGGCTTGTTCCAATCTGGGCTTTGCCATTTTGGGCTTTCCAACGTCATTCTGCTGCATAGTGAGGATGCGCCTTTACATTCCTACTATGGCTTGAATCGGAGATACATCCCTATTAAGATACTTCGAGCTCTAGATGATACGGATCCTTTCAATTACAGGGGTTCTCATAAAGAACTTGAGGGATTCCAGCTACGGAGCTGGCTTAAGGTTCTCACACAATATGCGGGAACAGGACAGTAAACAGCTGTGGGCCACGGGTGTTATTTTTTCGCTTCTGCTTATTTGAATGGAGATTGCTCACTAGGGGTAGGGGGGGACCCTGTGGTCACAGCCTGGGGTAGGCACAGGACGGGTTACACCATGATCGCTCTCGAAGCGAAAAACGGCGGTGCCTGGCACGGGACATTCCCCCTCCACCTTCCAATGTTTACATTCCCCACGTTCCGTGACGCCTTTTCCGCGTTCACCCTCACACCTTTGCTTCAAACGAGTGGAGAATGGTGAGCGGTGGGGGAAAGAGAGTTGAGGAACGTCCTGCCTAATGTGCGTATAGGCGCAGGAAGGGACAGCAGCAGCCGGTCGGCATCCCGCGAACTACCCACATAGTGTGTGAGAACCTTTAGTGGGGTTTCGAACTACTACAGCTGGAACGTCACGCCCTTGGCCACAATAAAAAGTTCAACTCACCTCTACATTCTGAGCCTCAGACTTCGGCAATTTGCCCTTGGACTCGTCGCTAGCCTTCTGTTCATCTTCCGGAAAAGTGTCATTAGAGCTGTGGCTTTGCGGGTTGTATTGGATGCCTTCTATGGATCCTCTCATATTTCTGTCCATCCTAACAATAACAACGCTCGGTAAATAACCTGTAAGGAGCTTTACAAAAAAGTGTAATAGGTCACAAAATGCGGTACTAACGAATTGGAGGAAGCCGTTCGCAAGTACGAGAGGACTCCAGACTTTCTGTCAGCCCCGGTTGATTCCAAATCGCTCCCTGATCCACTTTTTCTCTTTGACGATGGGCTAAAAATGATTAGATAATATATTGTATGGAAACTTGTAATATATAATGTGGTAAGACAGGAGGGTTTGTTCTGTTATCAGACTGGGGTGCTGGCCACGGGAACTTATATTTTGTCAGTCTTCTGTAAAAATAAGGTTCAAGTGAGGGAAAAGTAGTGGCACTACCAAAAATTTTGGACTACCGCTATCGTTACAAACGAAAACATCAAAAGAAAATAATTATAAATCTGTCAATACTTTCCAAATCAAATTCAAAACTTCCCAAAACAATTTGAAAAATCTAAAATAATAAAGTAAAAATTAAATAGAGAGAACTAAGATGAAAACATGCCAGGTAACACACCTATATTTTTCTTCAAACCCCACATTTAGGTAAGGGTGGTGCAAAAAAGATAACTTGAATACAAACGATTAATTTTTGAAAATGTATTCCGAAAACTCCTGAGGTAGGTACATACATCCTTAAAAAAAGGACAACCACAGATTTTACAGATTAAATTATAGGAATCATTTACTAGGATCAATATGGCAACCCAATAAAATTATACTATATTTTTCCGCCCGCCAGTTGTTAGCTTTTAGTCTAGGATTTTAATGCATAAACAGTAACTATTCAATCGAAAGCACACCTCAAGAGCTACCAGTTACACAGTACGAAGATTGAGGTGAACTGACACTATATTGTCTCCAAATTGAAGCTACAGCTAGGTAGGTACTAGGAACTGGCGAGGCAGAAAACTATCGTCGATGACATCGATAGTTAGGGATGATACTATCGGAACTATCGATAGGTCCCAATCACTATGGAGAGAGTTGAGGTAATTATGGTTGGCCAACAGGCAGGTTCCATAGGTTTGAGGTCAGGATGATATATGGAACATCATAACATTAATTTAAATGAGCTGGATTTGGGGCTGGGCATAGTACGCTACAACAATAAATCAAAGAGAGAGAAAAGCAGAATATTCACCTTTGCTGATCGAATTGACGGGCTCTCATTTGTTCCAGCTGTGTTTTATAGTCAAAGGAATTGAGGGCGTACGCAATTAATGAACTTGGTTCTTTTTCATATACAACTAAAGGCATCATCCCGTATGGCAGCATATAGTGCTCCAATGGTCCAGCAGCTAGCTGTGTCGGAAAAGATCGGAAGATTTAATAATTATTATTACAAGCAGAAGGTTAAACCTTGCCCGTCTAAATGTTCAGTTTCCACCCACCTGGATGTGTACATTATGACTAGAATTGGGGAGTAGCTGGGACAAAATGGTCTTGACGCTCTTTTTGTCATACGGTTTCTTGTCTTCTTTATCTGTCGTTTCTTGACTGACAGCAGTAGAAGGAACTGGATCGCCTAAAAAATCTTTCGAGCATCAATGAGAAATCTCAAGTTCTTCTGGGCACCACACGAAGCGAGTGGACCTAACGTAAACTACAGAAATGATTGTGCAAAAATGTAGTTACCATCATCGGTATCAATGGCTGATTCAACTTCACTGAATACATCTCCAGATTTATTGTCATCAGGTTCATTGGCCTCAACACCTACGTGGAGTTCGGATGAATCCCCTCCCTCATCTAAATCCTTTTCCTTAAAATAAGAGTATTATTGAACTTGATAGATAGGAACAACAATTCTTTTGCTGATAACAAGGAATCGACATTTTTCCAACTTACTCCCTCAACGATCTCGGACTGTGAGTTCTGTTGAACTTTGACTTCTTGGCTTTTTCTCTTGTCCTCCCTCTTGGCGGCAGCCTCCGCATCACAGAGTCGGACGTTCCATTCTTCGACAGCCTCAGCTAGTTGTCTCTTGAGTCGGACCAGACTGTCTTCCACCAACCACATGTGGGTCACTGGAACCAAGGAAACAGAGGTTTGAGGTAGGAATTGAACTCCTGGCACATTCTGGGGCGGGTTGCGACTGAGGCGAAACTGCCCTTGCCCCATCAGTAAAATCAACGACATCCACCTCCAGCAGATAACTACATACTTCGTTCAACCCCTTCCTTTCAATGAACTACTAAAACTCAAACTCGATAATCACCTATGCTATCATGGCCAGAGTCTTCATAGCTAAAACAAGAAAACTATAAGGAGCCACCCTGTTCACCTTGCCTGTTGACCGACCTATTCAATTTGCCGACAGTTCAATTTGGTTTGAATCCAGCGATGTGATTATGCAACTCGGTATGGCATCTTAACGACGATGAACTATCGTTCGTTAGCATAAGGAAAAATATCGATGTCACTAAATACCAAAGATGTCGTTACGGGGTCATCAGGTTATAGGGCTCTAGACCCCCCTCCCCCCTATCCATACCGAAAGCTCGTTACACACCAAAAAACTTGGCGTGACAATGCTTTTCAGTCATAGAAAGTTTTATGATAAGTGTTTAACCTAACGGTAAGTGCACCTACTTTTCCATGTTATTTCAATTTTATTTAACGTAATAAGCCCAACGTAGGTCTTACCGTGGTAGGTAAATTAGTGACTGTCCCTCTGCTCCTATTTATCTGTTGTCAGCCACTGCTTGGTTTCCCCATCGATCAGGATGTCTCAGGTATCATAATATGTATTCATTCAGTTTTGCTTATACATATGGCCTTCTTTATTTTTCCCTTTGTACGTCAATTTATACTCTTTTACAGTGTAATTGGGGTCTGCCGTGTCTTAATAAATAAATAGGCAAGGGATTTTTATTCAACTGTCAATTTGAAAAATGAATTTACCACTTAATTTGGGACTATCCATCACTCCAGTAGAAGGGCTCAACTTTCGCTGAGTGTCCTCAACCCTTTGTTTGTACTGAGCATGGTCTTTTTGAAGCTGAAGCTTCAGGGAGGTGGCAATACCTGAAAATGAGAGCTCATTGAAACTAAAGGATGGAATTCGAAACCAGCCAGAACTCCATAGTGGAACGTGGAGCAGAGAGGATTCGCTGGCACGGATCTATGCCTCTGTGCATGTCAAAATGGATGATTACCATCGGGCAGATTGAGGGAACAGAGTTTCGTCAATACAGAGCTGAACATTTGGTGCCCCATCAACAACCACGTTTTGAGCTCTTCGAGTTTGGCTGCTTCATTGTAAACTTCTCGCTCTGTCAGGAGGGTCTGAGGCGGCAAGCAGACTTCCCAAGGGGATATTTTCGAATAACTGCAAAATAAAAATTGTCGAATTTATTGGAGATGAAGCAGACAGAAAAATTACGTTATAATTATAACAATATAATGTTCATTTGACATGATGCTTGAGGAGTTTTAATATCTATAGTATATTCACATCGAATTAAACCTTTATCACTTTCAATTAAACTTAAGTCAGAAAAGTGGATGTGGCAAGAAAATGAATGTAGAGTAGGTACAAACTAAATCACTCGCGAAGAAATAGTGGAAACCCGTTTCAAAGAGAAACAGAGTTATTGAAAAATAGTCTATTTCCACGAATACACGAAAAATACACAGTTCAATCAAACCATCGTCAGTAACAAAAAACAACAACTGAAGGTACATAGGAGTAGTGACCTTATAAATAGTCCCAAAAGTGAAAGATCGTCGATTGGGATTGTATGTGAAGATGAATGGCGATGAATGGGGTCGATTCTGATTGGCCCTGGAAGAGAATGCCAAAAAGTGAAAGGAAGGTCAGGAGGAAGGGGGGGGGGGGGGACCTTCTGTATAAAATCAATCAATATAACGTAAATTCTGTCATTTGAGTTTTTTTCCCTTCTTCTTTTGTTTGTTAATTTGTTAACATAAAAATTACCTACATATTTGTGAATTAGCTACATAGGAAGGTGTCTACATAAGTTGTTAATTTTTGTTTTCATACAAATTTGTCAAACTTACCTATGAAATATTAAGGTTTAATTGAAAGTGAAAAATGCTTAATTTAGAATTTAAAAAAAAGGTTTAATTTATTAAAAGTAAAAATAATTTAGATAAAAATTTAAAAAAAGATGACACACGTGAAAGTAGCAAGCGTTTTGCTCATAGCGAAGTAGTGGACGTGGTCTTGATGCAGGGAATGTGGGCAATCGATGTTTCTAACTTTGTACATATCAGCATGGAAACGAAGTTCCAGATATTTTGCAAAGGACATGCACTTGGCACCTGGAGACATACACCTGATGGGAGTCATCTGTAATTAACGCACAAAAATTGCTAGCATTAATGGCAAAGAACGAATATTGCAACAGAAGTCGTCAAAGACAGATAAGCTATGATATAAATCAGTGTACCTTACTACATTGGACACACAGACTCCACATGAGGATGCCGCTGAGCGGCGGGATTTCCTTTTCCAAATTTCTCAACTCGATGTGAACAGCTCCTCCATTGTGTACAAACCTAACGAACAAGAGTATATCTTCTTTATGGCACCATGGACATCCCCCTAGGCACTCTATATTGAGGGCATTAAGCGTTCACTGGGTAGAGCGAATGCAAGGTCCGCTCATTTTTCCCCTCACAAAATCCAGCCAATCTGTCCTTGGAAATCATTTTTCGCGCCTTTTCCCGCCACTACCTGTTTATGTATTATTTACGAAGTCAGTAGAATCCAATCGTTTCGACCTACGGCACATATTTAGTTGATCATGGGGGCCTCACACATGAAGGTGTTTTTTTTTACAGTGCTTACAATCGTTCGTTTCAATTCTTTTGTGGTTTTGGTTATTACTCGTATCTTCAATCATGAACCTTGGGAATCGAGCGTGAAAAATACAGTTTTTAACCCCCGTCAAATGTGAATGTTTGTGCTAAAAGGTTCGTAGAATCCGTAAATAAAATAGAAATGTCTGCCTGTCCACTGTATGCCGTACATTGCACTTCCCTCAGTTACCACGAACCGAAATTAGTGAAATTTAATTTGTAGGTCCCATTTGGGGTCTAGTTGGTCCGCGGAGCTCGGCGTTGCAACTGGTAAACCATAAATTTAGTAAATTATATTGTTGAAACATCAAAACACGAGGGGAGGGAGTTTACCCACTGCGTTTAGTGACTGTGCGTGAGGGCAAAGGGTCTTTGCTCTCAAAGTTACAGAGCGGAGTTAGTATACCTGCGCGGGTTAGGATACCTTGAGTTCAGTCGCTACGCATAAAGCGAGGTGTATCCGCTCTCCAGATTTCCGATCACTCGCCTGTAGAAAACCTATTTACGTCATCTAGTGATAGTTTAGAATAAGAAATAGTGGGTTTCATAGGGATTTGTGGAAGATTATTCTTCTTCTTATTATTATTACTTTTCTATTTTTTTACTCAGTGGATGGGTTAACCAATTATCCGTGTTCCCTACATACCCGTGGTTTTGGATCGATTCTTGGCAGCATTGTGATACTTTCTTTTCTCTTCATGCAATTCTTATTCTGATCTATCCCTCTATTGTGTACGTAGGTACTTGTATATTGTTCCATAGATGTAAAACCTTTAGTATACCTCGGAACAAGGAACTACAGTAAGGATAGTTAGTATACACTAGTTAATATGCAACGCTTGACAAAAATCAATTGTCGAATCCTACCTACTTGAGTTTACATGATTTCTAGTACTGAAATGACCTCTATTCTAGTACCTCCTTGTGTGATCCAGAACAGGAGTTTCGCACGCCTCTGAACCGCATGTGTAGTCTGATCTGAAGCAGTATTTCTCCAGGAACTGTCCCAACGGGATGTCCATCCTCCCATACATTTCCATGTCTGGGATCCTACAACGGTAGAAAACAGAAATGTAGAAACACCTCACTTGAATTTCTAGAACATCTGTAAGCAAGCAGTTACGTATAAGGACCGCAGTGGAGTCTAAGAAGGATATTATATAATCATGAAAAACAATTAAGCAGGCATACCGTAAACTGCGGTGAAATGGTCCGGTGGGGTGAAAGAAGACAAACCGTGTTTTACACCCTTCAAGAGCTATTTCTTGGCTTGGTTATCATTCCTCAAACAAACGCACTACCAACGTTAAGAGGACAGTTTAACAAGTTGGTAGCACTGGTAGGTTGGTCGTTTCTGTCACTTGAGAAAGTTGTCAGAACCGTTCGAATTTGGATGAATAACGTGCATTCTGACGAGTGGGTAACATCTACGAACACAGCGGTTTTAGTGTTCGAGCTGGGAAGACAATAAGTACTACATTTGTTATCTGATTATTCGACAACAAGATGCAGTTTGAGTTATCAAGAAAAGTGACTTTGTTAGGAATTTATTCATAGATTTGTAAAAAACGAAGACCGGTGGGGAGATTGGAGTAGTTTCTGAAATGAAGTTTGGAGGGGAAATCTCCCTTCCTAAGCGCGTTTCACCGACCAAGAAGATTTAAAAAATAAATACAAAACCTTAGTTGGTAGGTTGTGTTGATAGGTGCCATTCCTCCCATGTTTTACCTACCTGTGTGTTTCTAACTATGTAATGCATTTTCCCAACCTGTTGTAATGGGATGAGTTTTCATATAAATTACAAGTTTTTTGAGTTGCAATGCATATTTTTCTTTATATAATTTCTCTGGCTATAAGTTCTGATGGTTTAACTGACTACATGAACACTTATATGATCATTAACGAAGAAAAACGAGGCTGACATAATTTGACCCCACTTTACATGACCTAATGAGAAAATTTTCAAACGTAAATAACTGTTTTTGTGACCTACTTCGAGCTACCAACAAGTTAATTTCATAAACTAGAAACCTGGAGGTTTTATATGGTATATTTGATTGAATATTTACCAATTTTTAACTAGGAAAAGTTTTAAAAACCTCAGATTTGTACTCGAGTAACCCCAGTTTACAATACCGGGACATACCATGGATCCACGCAGAAGGATGGAGCGTTCCGAGACAGAGGAGAATACGAGCAGAATAGCACAGCCAGCCTTTGGTGATTGCCAGGATCAAGGACATCCTATAAATATAATGGATGAATTACGATGGTTTCAAAGGATTTTTCAAGGTCTTTGAATTAACTAAACGTAAGCTGTTATCGAGCAAAACCGTTCAAATCTTAGTTTTGATTTTTATACTTTAGTACCACAAGTTAGCTATACATAACTATAGGTTTCCCATTTCAGTAATACGAGCTACAGGTGGAAAACCATAGGACAAATTGCAATGGGAGACAAAAACTGATACCCACTCAGACTTTCAACTGCATTTCAAGAGTAAAGACATCAGATTCAATTGAATGTCCTGTTACAGAAATGAAGGTAGAACAACAGACGGTAACCAAGCAAAATCATCGTAACCAAAACCATCGTAAGTAAAATCAACCGTTGATTTTGCTGAAAACACATCTTTAGAATCGTACCTTCGATTTTTCGTGAAGGGGCGGCAGTAGCGCTGAGGTGCAATACGCTGGATCTGGTTGAATTGGGATTCGTCCACCGACCGCCCTGAAGTTGGCGAGGAGAGTTTGAACTTCGAAGGAATCCGTCGGTTGAATCAATTTAGTGCGAACAAAAGGGTGGACTTCTTTCAACTGTGAAAAAATGATACTGAAAATTATAGCGCAACCATCTCTATTATACACACCTCTCTCAGAGAACGGAACTCGAAGTTAGAGCTAACTAACGCGGATGCTAACCATCCTACATCAAAGTAGGAATGTAAAGTAGGAACAGGATGTGCACATGAGTCAAGACACAAGTTGATGTGACGTTAAGCTAAGGAAAACAAAGACAAAGTACCGACCTAATACCCAATGTAACTGTTGCTGTAATTCTGTTGTTGTGTAATTTTACTTAATTGGGTGAAACTCATCTGGACATTTCAAAAAAATGGGGTTTTCATGTGAATCCCCCGAACTTCCACCTGTACTGTCAATTGGTGACGTCAAAAGCGGAAAATTCATTCGGGAAAGCCCCTGAATTCCCATCAGGAGTACCAGAATACCTGAGATTAGGCAGGCAAAACACCTCATGACTCAAATCAGATCCCATAAACAGCACCTATTATTGTTTCAATAATGAACCATAGGAATCGAGAACGGGAGGTGCGTAGAATCCAAAAACGTGGCAAATTATTACTCAACCTGTCGTGGTTCACCTCACATCTCTACAGTGACCACTCCTGTAATATTGTTATAAGGTTTTACCAAATAAACGAAGGGAACGTTGAGCTGGGTGACACCGACGGGAATGTAGCCGTCAACCGCCACCGGCCACAACGGTCATAACGGTCTATTGTGGACAGGGGACGGGTGGAAAAGTCCTTATATAAACAGCCCTTCTGCCCCAGCTCTTCATTCGACCGATCTCGCTCTTACCCTCGACTTCTGTCTCTTGCCCGACTTACTCTCTTCCTTTCCTTGTGCCTGCTGTGATGAAAACCGCGGGATGCTAGTTTGCTTCTTCCGGGTATCTGCTGTGGTGAAAACCGCGGGATGCCTACTTCTCCTTTAGTACCTGCTGTGGTGAAAACCGTGGGGTACTAAATCCCACATCCCAGGCGCCTGCTGTGGTGAAAACTGTGGGGAGCCACTACCTATAGCGCCTGCTGTGGTGAAAACTGCGGGGAACTAATCTCCTTTCCAAACTAACGCCTGCTGTGGTGAAAACCGTGGGGAGTTAGTAAAAAGACTCCTACGGAGCACATCCTTCCTTCCTATCCTCGTCCAACCGATCACTCTACTCTTTTTCTCTCCTCAACCTCAACCCTAACCCTACCTACCCAATTCGAGTCACAATACGTTTATTATTTACCTGTACATGCCTCTTCTGTGTAGATCACTGGACAATGCCTACCCTCGTGCTTCCCCCAGGAAAGCCCGAAATCGAGCACTGGAGTCAGCCTGATACACGGTTGACTCAAGAATTATTTGTATGATTATTTGTTGTTATGCATGAAGCATCACGTGCAATTTTAAAAAATTTGAAAGAAAACTCCACCATGTAGTTTGAAGGAAGTCCTTATTTGGTAGGGACTTTTAGGATAAGTACCTATTCTAATAACGTTGTATTTGATGGACCTCGTACATAGGTCTACTTATTTTTATGAATATTATAACCATCTACCAGTCTACACGCTCGTCTAACGTTTGTTTTCAAGAACGGAGTAGGTGACTAACACTGCACTCATCAACAGTTTCATTGTGACAGTTGATGCACACCAGTTTTCAGGGCAAAACAAGTTTAGTTTAAGCAATATTTTTTCCAAATATGACTGTTCCGAGGGTTGCTGGCTGCTAACTTGCCTCTTAACGCAGGTGGTGTTTTGCTTCCAAACTGTACGCATAAATCTTGCTTGAAACCGTTTCTTGCTTGAAACACCTTTCATGAGATAAATCGACATTATGTGCAGTTGTACTGGGTATTTCAACTTCCTGAGACCCATTGATAATAATCGATTAATAATAATCAATACCCAAAAGAATGAAGTTATAATGATCAACTGGGAGGATTAAGAGCCTTTTTTTCACCAATAAAAGTTTGATGCACTCTCCTCAAGAATTCACTTGATATGTGATGAGGCGTTTTGCCTAATTATGACAGTACACCGTAATTAGCCATGTAAGCCAATAAGCAATTATCATGTATCCACAAAGAACACTTGGTACCTACTGATTTTATAATCATCTTCCTTTATGCATTTGAAAAATTTGAAAAGTTTAGGGAACAGTTGCTTTATGGATGAAGGAAAACACATAAGCAAGGAAGCTCCTCCCTTACGTCACAAACATATAACGCGTCGATCCGTCACCCTTCTGCTGCCACAGGCCAGCCTATTAGAACCCATATCAGTACATCACAGGCAACAGCAGGGCCACATTTCCCCGCCTCTTTTTGAAATCATGAAGTCTCTCAAAATATTTCCCGATTCAGCCTTATTATCAACAATCTCACTTCGTAAACTATTGAGAAAAAAATGTGAACATAATTCATGATAATTACCTATTGTGATCATACCTCATGCAGTGAGCTCGTGACCTAGACCATTTTACCTTGTAAGAAAACTGAGCAGTAACCTGCACCCGAGCCATACACTCACGATGTATAACTCTACGTTATCTCTCAAGCACCTAAGACTTTTAATTGTGCCGACACAATAGTAACAGAAAGTTTCGAACTATAGGACATCCGGTTCACCTTTGTGCTCTCCAAACGCTGTTCTGTAGTAGGGACGTCTTCTACGACAGTATTAGACTTTTGTTTGGGATAGTCATCACACAGCTGAGGCGACCAGTAGAGCCTCTGCCCGAAGAAGGAGCGCAGAGCGCATGACCGCCCTTCCTCGGTTTCAAGATAAGGCAACGAGAACTGCAATAAGTGACATATCAATGGATACAAGTTCGGTAATTGTGTAAAGCATCTTCAACTTAAAATACTTAATTCAGACTTCAAAACTTCATAATCAAAAGGGTGTTTCAATGGAACTTACTTTGAGAAAAGGAGATACGGATAGCAAATTCTCTTCCAACGCTTTTTTAAAGCGGTTTGTTTCTTTAGGTACCTCAACTAATGCTAGGTATTCTTTGCTACTATCCGGTTCCTCCCCAACTTTCCAAGTAGAACGAAGTGGGTCTGACAGATCACTGACGGTCTCTGACTGCGATTTTGGAGTCTGTACAACCAATAAAGCGGAGACATCAAATCATCAAATAAACTTTAAGAACATTTCAACTATACTATAGATAGCGACGTATAAATATCGATATTACTATATTGTTAAAAGAAAATATCGATATTTAATGAAATTGATCGATAATATTGGATGAAAAATGAAAAATGTTTCATTATAACTCAGTGAGCGAATAATCTTGAGAATTTACCACTTCCTAGCAACTTTTCGTGTGCAATTTCAACAGATTTTTAAGGTACGGAATGTGATCAGCACTATTTATGTGGAAAAGAGCTGATATACCTCTTATTCCATTATTATTTACCATAAGGTTGCTTCTTCAGGGAATCACTCACAGACGCCTGATAATAAAAATTCCACTACCACACTGCTGTACTTGATGTTTGTTCACCAATTCAATTCAATCACCGTTTTCTATGTAATCAATCATCCGTCCGTAAGGTAGGATAATCCTATTCAGTACAGACAAACATTAGAACAATGACATACCATTTCAGTACCCAATATCCATTTTGGATAATTATTCTGTAAATAATACAACAAACAATGTATAAAATGAAAACAATGCACAAATAATGTATTTGCTCAGCAAATGTTTTTTAAATAAAACCCCCTCAAAATTTTTTCAAAGTGCGCAGATTCCAAAATGCAATCTACTCCTCTGTATCATTCATATCTACCTTTATTTTCGGTCTAAAAAATTCGTTCTTTTGCACCCAGGCTTTATTTGGGCCCTAGTTGTGTCCCGAAACTCTGCAGCCCGACCGGAATACACCCAAGGGTGCTATGGGCGAAAAATTGGTGTAAAATTGGTTTTTGGTGTTACAGTAACATGAGCTTGTGAGGTATCGTTTTCCATGTTTTTTTTTGTTTTTTTTTTAGGGCGAGGAGACCGAATATGAAGTTGATTTTGACCAATGAGCGAAGAAATTAGGTTCTAACAAAGTTTCAGCCTTAAATTTACGCTAAATTTTGATCTAAGATCGTCGTTCTTCCGCAAACAGGCTCCATTTGGGTCCTAGTTGTGGTCCGAAGCTCGGTCGCCGATCGGAATACACCCAGGGGTGTTGTGGGGGGGGGGGGGGGTGTAAAAATAGGGTTTTTCGATATTTTTTTTAAAGGTTTTAATGAACACGAGCTTGTGAGGTATAGTTTTCCATCTTATTTTAGGGCGACAAGACCAAATATGAAGTTGATTTTGACGAGACTGAAGGTTCTAACGAAGGTTCAGCTCCCAAAATTCATTTTTATGAGTCAAAAACGGAAATTGTCTGAAACCACCATAAATTTGTATAATATCACTAGAATTAGTATTAACAAGTGAATCAAGACAGTTAAATGGTACTATCAATGAACAAAGACCATTTGTCAAAAATAAGAGAATAATTCGTGTTTTTGGGGGCCAAAGTTGGTGGAAACCATAAAAAGAACAGCTATTTTAATTATTGCACATGAAAGCAACAATAAATGTATTTCCAGCAATTCTGTAGGTACGTCCAACAGAATAATAAACCCATGTGACAAGGACAGGACTTCGCAGCGTTTTGTTATTAATGTTATAATGCGGAACCGTCAAATTATGCGTCTGAGTCATTCTTAAGAAGCAACCTTATTATAATTCATAAGCGCCAGATCAACGATCTCCAAATATCATCGAATTATTTTTTTACCCTTAAAATAATTTTAAGGGGTAAAATACCTGCTGGCCTAAGTACTCATACCGGTAGATATTTCTTTTGATATGACACTATATTTTTTAGACAATTCCTGAGGTCAGATTTCTTCTGGATTAACATAATACACATAAATAAGTAGGTACATAGGTACATAAAACTAAAAGATCTTATTCAGAACGCTCTAAAATGGATTTTCTGGTGACACCGAAAAATTCGCCTATCTGAAATTTGGGATTTAATGCAATAGCACAATTTTCTTCAAAAATTCGCTAAAAATGATGATATATTGTAACGTAATATTGTAACGTTCCTACTATAGGTATATGAGGTATCTACCATGTAGATATGTCTGTTACATGCCTTTTAGTTAGGATAAGCTCAACGTGAATACTCGAGCAGGTACTGCCCATACGAGGACGATCCCATCTCAGTGAATGTACGAGTAGTAAACAATATCCATGTTATAAGACAACTAATTTGCCTTCTATAGTTCTATATTTCTTGATTATCAAAACGCAGTATCAAAATCTAAATGACATTTACCAGCTCCACCTACTATTCCCTTAATAGAAAACTGAACCGCCCCATGATTTCCAAATCCTCAAAACTACCGAACGGCGAGCAGGAATCTAAAATGAACAAAATGCAAATAAATCTGTAGCACAAGTTGTAATATAAAGCAAATACTTCTTGTGAATGTTTCGTTTGTCTCTCTTCAGAATTAGCCCTCTTCGCTGGAGAGTATATTTCATCCGGTGAAACCAATTTATCAGCATTCAAATTGTCATCAAGGGAATCGAGAAGGAACTCTTCTTTAGATGTAGATGGTAACTCGGCACCCGAATCCATATGGTATGAAACCTGTAAATCCAAGCATTTCCTTCTAATGGGCATCCAAAGAAGAGAGAAATATGGGTCACAAGACCAAAACCTAATACAGTCAAACCTCGATAAGTCGATCTGCTAGGGACTTATCTATAGTGTTCGACTTATCTACAGTTCGACTCACTGAATATCGATCAAGTTATCGAGGTTAATGTTCGACTTATCTAAATTCTAAAATTGTACAGCTTTTAGCAGATTAAAGCGGGCAAAATCAATTTCACATTTCGAAATGCTGTGTGTTCTATTTATTTAATATCACATATTCTCAAAAATCCTCATTGTTCAGGAACTTTGAGATAATCTCCAATCTTCTTCTGAACTATCTTGGTTCCTTTTGACAAATTCTCAAAAATCCTCATTGTTCAGTAACTTCGAGATAATCTACAAAATCCTCATTGTTCAGTAACTTCGAGATAATCTACAAGTCGTCTTCTGAACTATCTTGGTTCCTTTTGCAACATTCTCAAAAATCCTCATTGTTCAGGAACTTCCAGATAATCTACAATCTTCTTCTGAACTATCTTGGTTCCTTTTGACAATATTCTGGATCAATTTTGATAATATTCAGTCAGGTGGGTGGACGTGTGTTGGTCGACGTCCTCGCAAGTTTCCAAAAAGGCCCCCAAGTGTGTTCACAGTGTTCGTGGCCTCCCGGTCTTCACTTTGTTCTTCATTATGTTGAAGTTTCTTCACTTTGTTCTTCATTATGTTGAAGTTTCTTCACTTTGTTCTTCATTATGTTGAAGTTTCTTCACTTTGTTCTTCATTAGTTTGTCTAAAGCGTGTTTTGGAGGATCCCGAATTCATTCGCAATGACTGCCCGACTTTTCTCTCCTTTTTCAACTTCCCGGATTAGCTTCAATTTTTCGTTCGCAGATAGACTCTTTAATTTTTGCGGTGCCATCTTTGTTGTTGTTGGAAAGAACACAGACGAACAACTGATCTCATTTGCCTTTCTTCTCATCACATCATCACAGCCAAACAACACGAGCAAACATTAACTTTGTGCGACACTCGATCGAAATTGTTCGATTCATATACGGAAGGCCTCTACCGGCCCGTTTTTCTCAGTTTGTCTTATTTACATATTTCCCCTTATCTTAGGTGAGAAATCGACACACCGAGGTGAAGTGCATGGTACAACGACTTGGGACCAAGGACTTTGTTCGAGTTATCTATAAGTATCTATAAATTATATATAAGAATTATCTATAAGTTAGACTTATCGAGGTTTGACTGTACAGCTTTAGAACAGCCTTTCCGTATCAAGTGCAATACGATTTTGTGACCGAGCTATAGCAAACTGCAAGTACAAGTACCTTACAAGCAGAACAAGTGCTAAGCAAGTAGTGTCTCCTTCCTATTCATGACCAAATTCCTTTATCTCCTGACCACAAGCCTGAAGAGATCCTCCTCCACGTAATCTCGCTTCACAAAGTCCAGGCCGAGCCTGGGACACTCGTACAATAATTCCACAACAGACATCCACTCCCACTTTCACTTCCGCGGAGACACTCATGCCTACAACCCTCAAGCCAGCGTTTCCGAGGCATACGCTACGTCTTTCTCTTTTTCCTCCAGGCTTTCCATGAAGTAGAGTGTGGGCTTTCTGGCGAGGCATCCTTTATAAACGACCAAGCCACCTCAGTCTTCCCCGCCTCATGAACGCCACTAAGTCGGACTGGGCGCACAGGAGTCTGAGGACCTCAAATGCCAGATCCTCCATCTACTATCTTTGTAAACAGGGCCAACAATTTTACAAAGAATTTTTTGTTCCCAGCAGTTCAGCACGCGCTTGTTCGCAGCAGTAAGGATTCATTGGCTACGTCTCTACCTGTCGAATTACTCACTAGAGAGTTTTTGCAGCACCCTCACGCCGAAACGAAACGGAAGACGACACCGAAACGGAAATGGTGGATAGGGTGACCGATGTCAGATGCTAACCTTTTTCGGTTTAGTTTTCGTTCAGCTTTGGCATCTACCGGCTGGTGAAGTCACGCTAAAGTTATGTTAACCTCTCTTTCATCCATTTTACTCTGTGGTGAATACAAATCTATGTCCACACATGGCTTCAATTCTGCATTAGCGTAGAAAGACGCGAAGAACCAGCTGTGAATACGATGCTCCGTATTTATTTTCCAAGGAAAACAGAAGAAGGTAGGTAGCCTTATACAGATGTAAGGTTAAATTACGTTTCATCATCTCAACACGACGAAAGCTGACACCGTGAGATCCCAATATTTTTCGTCGTCACGGTTCGTCAAACTTTTCGGTGTCTTAAGTGCGCATGCGCAGCACTGCTTTCGTTTCGGCGTGAGGGTGCTGCAAAAACTCTATATTGTCTTATATGACCAGTTTAGCTCTTCGGGATAATCCTCTTAGTTTCAGAGCTTTCTAGACAGCCCAGAAACAACCCCGTATCTGCCGCTACATGAGCCTTGACCACAACAGTGGCATCGTTGTTGCTGGTAATAAATTATCGTGCCCAAACACTTGAACTGGTTGCAAAGTTATGACGTAAGATATCGATGTATGACTGGCAAGGAAGCGACCTTGAGGATGAAAAATGTTAAGACTTGAACTTGACCAATAAGTTGCAAGTGTTAGTACTTGCAACTTGTTATGATAAGAATTAGCTGATGCCTTGTTATGATAAGAAGTTGAGCAGTTAGGTCTTTTCAAAAGTAATCACATTAAATAGAGCGACTTTGTTTCTATTTATCAAGTTTAAAATAACCCAGATTGGGTACTTTCATTTCACTGTTTGTTGCCATAAGAAGGAAGAACCTGATGTTTTTCTTTCATTACGATAAATAGTATCCCCCTCCCCCCAAAATATTACACATTAATCAATTATTCAAACATGCAAGTTCTGTAACACAACAGTAGTTAACACTAGCATACAATGTGGAAAAATCAAACAAAAAATAAACCGTCAGTTTACTACCAATTTATATTTAAAACGAAGCTTTTCACTCAAATTCTAAGCATCCTCAGGTACTCACATAAACAAGGTAACAGTGAAACCATCTTCCTACCCTGACTTATTGTGTTCAGAAGTGTTATCGTGTCATATAGTTTCAAGTTACATGCCACTAAATTGTACGTCATATAGGTTTCAAGGTGTTCGGTTAAATGCCTTTTTTGTCATGTTTTCAAGTTTCATTGTGATTTTTCCCCTTCTGGGGATAGTTGTTTACAGTTCGTGATATAATATATATTAAGCAGGTATATCCACGTTCTGTGCAATAAGCTGAGGTAAGGTGCAATTAGGCAGACTTACGAGGTCCTTCCTCCACAGCAATAGGTGTGGACATGAAATTGTACGACATGCCAAGTCAGCGTAGTAAGTTTGTGGAAGTTTCACTGTTATCTGCGTTCATGTGAGCACCTGAGGATGCTCAGAATTTGAGTGAAAAGCTTCGTTTAAATATAAATTGGTAGTAAGCTGAAGCTTTTTGTCTAATTATTCCACATTGTAAGATGGCTTACTACAAAAGTCGTCTTTTAAAATTCGATGAATACTAGCATAGTTCAGAATAGTAAATGTTACCTCTAAACGAGCGTTGTAATATGCAAATAGCAGAGAAGAAGTGGCTCTTTTGACTTTGGAGAGTTCGTGAGTGGATGCGCCCCTGAGCAATATGGTGCATCCCAGTTCGGGATATCGGCAACCTTCAAAAATCATCAGAGTTTTCTTTCTCCCTGTAAAGCATAAGTGTAAATTTTTAGGTACGAAGATAGAACGCCCTTGTACCAGTATGTACTCACTAGTAGCTGTTCACTGCAAAAAGCATCATAATCATGAATGGAGGTATTGGGCCATACCGGTTTCTGTAGTCAGATTCATTATCTGGAACCGCTTGCATACTCCGAGCTCAGGCGCTCCGAGGTGGGCGTCCACAGACGTCAGAATGTCAGCACCCGTCGACCGAGCTATCCTATCGACCACAGAGGGCTTGACGTTGAGGACTAGGGAAATGCCAGCATCCAGGAGAAGATCTTGAGCGAGTCTCGCGACCGACTTACCGACAATGACTAGGTTCGGGCGGAGATTGACGATTTTGGAGACGATTCGTTGGATATAATCGTGTTCCTGAATGTTACCAAAAAGTACGAAATTAATTCATGATGAAGATGTAGTTTAACGAGAAAAACAAACTGAAAAAGCCACCAAGTGGTCTCTTGATTCAGTATCAATAAGGCAAAGCTCTCAAAGAACCGTTGACCAGCATTACAAAACCATTATTTTTTAGTATCCATTAAAAGTAAATTTGTGATTGTGTGGAAGAAACTGGTGTCAATAACATGAACTATTCTTAGATCTGAAGGCCTACCTATAAGATGCATGGGCGGAACGCGCGTTTCATGACCATTTTTTGGTCATGAAAGAAAATATGTGATGCAGATTTGAGAAGCAATGGGAAAGTAAATTTAAAATTGATATGAATGCTTTTTTAGGGCTGGATGGGTAGGATAGGAGGTGTTTTGAAGAGAAAACACACGATTTTTGTTGTGATTTTTAAGAGTTCAGAGACATTGAGAAAAGCTCCATTGAACTCCGATGAGGCATTGCAATTTTTCGAATCTAGAGAGATAGGTACACCTCCGTCTTCTCTATTAATTTCAGCCTCGAACACCTTCGAATATTATTAACATGGTAAGTTAACTGCTAATGATTTGGAAATTTCTCCACACTACACGGAACAACACAGAATAATATTATTTTGGTTCGTACATCACTGAATATGTTTACCACGATCATACAAATCTATAAAGGCACTGCTATTAATTAAATAAATACCTATGCAAAAAGACGGGTGGTGCACATAATAATGTAAGAGTAACAGATCGATAAACAGACTACAGCCTGAATTGATATAACAGTATAAGTTCTGCAGGCGGCTTTTGGTTTATTATTCTGTGAATAATACACCTATGTATTCGCTCAGCAAAAAATTTTTATAACACCCCCTCAAAATTTTTTCTTTTCCGTTTCAAGGTGCGTAGATTCCAAAAATGCAATGTCCGTCCGCCGTACGCCGTCCGCCGTACGCCGTATCACGTGTACAGGCTTCATTTTCGGTCTAAAAAAATCGTTCTTTCGCACACATGCTCCATTTGGGCCCTAGTTGTGTCCCGAAACTTTTCAGCCCGATCGGAATATATCCAGCGGAGTTATGAGTGAAAATGTGTATAAAAATAGGTACTTTTTGTGTTTTAGTAACATAGTAGTAAAATGAGATTTTGAGGTATCGTATTCCATGTTTTTGGGGACGAGAAGACCGAATATTAAGTCGATTTTGACGAAGGAGTGGAAAATTGAGATTGTACCAGATGTTCAGCTCCCAAAATTGATTTTTCGTGAGTCAAAAACCTGGAAAATCGTCTGAAATCACAAGCAGTATGTATAATAACACTAGAAAAAGTGTCAACACGTGGATCAGACGATTAAATGGCACTATCAATGATCAAAGATAGTTAAAAAAAAAAAAAAAGCGTACCTAATTTGTGTTTTAGGGGCCAAAATTAATGGAAACCATCAGAAATAGCTATTTCGATTATTACGCATAAAAGAAACAATAAATGAACAGCCAGCATTTCTGTAGACCAATAAAATAATAGAATAATAAACCCATGTGACAAGGACTTTGCAGCGTTTTGGCTCAGCCCTCACTCAGCTGAACAGTGTGGCACCCCACCTTGTCATCCTCACCCAGCATACCATCTTCATACTGGGGCACACAACTAGTACGTAACTGTACGTACCTACATTCAATTAATAACCTCCAAAATTGAAATATATAAGAGAGTTGTCGCAAACAATTTCCGAAAAACGCAACTCTAAAACGTAACTCCATTCTAGGGTGACAAACTCGGATGCTAACTGTCCAGTGCAAGTTTCGTGAGAAAGTTACCTGTGAAGTCAACTCCGGACATACATTGAACTTAAGTTAATGCAATAATGATAGGCACCTACATAATTTGTCTGCCAAGTTAACCTCTTTTTTTTCTCATGCTAGCTGGTAACATGATTATTCACGAATAGTAATTATTCCATTTTGACTGTTTTTCTATGGGTCTTGAACAACTTCTAGAAAAGCGAGCCCTTTTTCGTGGACAACCGTGCGCACGACACGGTGATACCTTGGGTCCGTTGTATAATTTTTAATACCCCCAATACCTGCAAAATATAAGGGCACCGCATTTACCGTGCTGATGGCTTTCCGATGGCAATGCTCAAGATGAATAGGTACAGGAACCAAATTAAGTACAGGCTTCCAAATATACCTAATGAGAAAGCAAACAGTGGAAAACCTTCCCGAGGCCGGCCCCTCCTGTCTTTCTACAAAATTCGGATGACGCAATAGGGTATCCATGGAGATCGATTTTGGTTATCCACAAAGAAGATTACTTAACGAGTTACGTAGTAAACAGCACTGAGATGCGCGACACTCATCTTTCCAGTAGTTACGTGCTTCCCAGCGGTTACATCGTGCTGGACAACTCAAGTCTTGAAAATGCTATAACTTACATCACGAACGTAACACTTGCGTTTACGTACTCTCTCCCGATCGTCGGTTTTTGGTTGTGACAACTCTCAATTATAATTACAAGCACACAATGGTTAGGTATGACATTGGTCTGAAAACCCGAATTTCGCTTATCGGTACCTATCGCATAACACACAAAACTGTTTTACAATGATGAGTGTTTTACAGAGTAGCGACTAGGGGAGGATTTCGGCACCGTGAGATTTTACGATTAACGATTTTCATGGGATGAAAACTAACGGAGCTGCATTTAACTGGCTATAGATTAGTTGTATGTAAAACACAAGAAATCCGAGTCACGCATTTTCTGCTGTGACTGGAAATTCGGCATGAACCCCTTAGGAAAAACTTATTCACGTTAAAAAGATTAAAAACTAACAGTCGCCGACTTAGGTAGTTTAGTATTGTCAAAATAGTAAATTATTATTCGTTAACTGTGTTAGAGGAATGTTCTACTTGTTCTCACAATTTAGCCCACCATGACACATCTCTCACCTAAGAAAATGATGCCTTAGTTTTATAATTCTGGGTTTTCACCGCAACTGTCATACTATAATGGCCAAAACGAGTTTTGCCTGATTTCGGGTTCTGGCTGGAGCATATTAAACACTCTAGTTTGACACAGCTGCACCAGAGCCTGTGACCGGGTAGATCCATGTCGATGGGATGCTTTCTTAGCAGAGCCCTAGTAAGAAGTGTGAGTAAGAATAAAGTTCAACTCACTTGCATAATCACTGGTTCTAAACTGAGGTATTTCCCTTCGTCTCGCTGGAACATTATGGAGGAGCTCAACAAGAGTATTCTTGGTTCATCCATGACGGTCGGCATCTTCCTGTGGCAAAGATTCTTAGAACAAACTACGCCAGTGATGATTTTACACTCCCGCCTCTCGCCTCCACCTACTTTTTTGATTTGCACGTACCTGGAACACAGACAGTTCTTAAATTTGAAAATTCAAAACTAAGAGTTTTCAAAAAATCGGTGGTTCGAGTAAGTATCAGTTTAGGGTGCAATTTTGGTCACGTACTGCCTGATATCCATGGCTTCCAACCAATTTTTAGACTTTTCAGGTCTGATGTTCTTGACGATTTGGCACGCGATGGGAGTGATGATTTCAGCCCAGCTTTGAGGAACTCCTTGGTTATTCAATATTTGCCTCAAAAAATTACTGCAGTGCGTGGCAAAGCAAGATCTGTGAAACGAGATGGATTGGTTAACCTGAACTGAGTAGTTTACAATTTGCAAACTTGATTCCTATAATATACCAGCAGAAGTATAACGTATGCCTAGGTACATTCAATCCACGCAAAATACCGCCATAAATATATATATATTTATTTAAATATCCTCCCAATGTACACACCTAAATGCGATAAGTGCATTCTTCTGTTCCTCGTCCAGCGTATCCGGATCCACGGTGTTCCAATCTATCACATCCAAATTTATTGTAGAAGTAACCTCTGAAACAGCTTTTGCGCCTGTTTCCCCCACACCACCAACCGGGCTTTTCTCAGAGGCTTCGATAGCACCTGCACATAATATAAGAGAAAATAGGCTCAAAGATGCTTTAAAGAAAGACTTCAAAAAAGCTGTATAAAACCAGAAAGTAAAAAATAATGTTTATGCTGAACAAAATTAGTTTATTCAATGCCGACACAACCTTCTTAGGACCAATAGGTCAAAGCCCCAGTTTTTTACGGTCGGAGAGGTTCGGGAGTGTCACCATTCGATTCAGCGTGAAAAACTACGTAGAAAACTACCAGTAACTCCTCCAGTCATAGCTTTTTTTTTTAATTCAAACGCGATTTTCTCCCCCAATTATTGCAGTAAAATGAAAAATAACCACACCGAAGCTGAGATTCTGAGGAAGTTTTTCACGTCACGTGGACATTCAAGCACCCACTACATGTAGCCATTTGGAAAAGCAAAGTCCTTGTTACATGGGTTTATTATTCTACTGGACATACGTACAGCAATTTTGGCTGTTCATTTATTGCTTTCATGCGCAATTATTGGAATGGCTATTTCTGATGGTTTCCACCAATTTTTGCCCCCAAAAACACGAATTAGGCTCGGCTTTTTTTTACAGATTATTTTTGATCATTGATATTACCATTTAATTGTCTTGATTCACCTGTTGATACTACTTCCACTGTTATTGTACAAATGTATGGTGATTTCAGACAATTTCCTATGTTTGCGATTCATAAAAAATTAATTTCGGGAGCTTAACCTTCGTTACAACCTCAATTTTTCACTCTTCGGTCAAAATCAACTTCATATTCGGTCTTCTCGCCCTAAAAAACATGGAAAACGATACAAGCTCATGTTCACTAGAACCTCAAAAATCCCTCGGTAATTCTGAGCAATTACTTGGTCAACCCCAAACTTTTTCATATTTTACTACGATAATGTAGAGATGTATGTGAAACTAAAAAAACATAATTTAGGCCCCGGAAAGTTAATATATATGGTACCTATATACAAATCCGCCGACAGGGTGAAAACACGTAGGTAGCCGCCGAAAATGGCGGTAGTTATAATCCATAGGTACTTTTTCGGTCATCACAAATTTTCTAGACAGTCTTCATGTATTTTACACATCAGTGGCTACACAATTCGTCCAAAATAAAATTAAAAATGCAACTTTTGGGGTCAAGGTTATTCCAACTGGAAACATTTCACAATTTTTGGGATTCGAACATCGGATTAGGAATGAACATCTATTCCAACCCGGCGATTACTGAGGTAATTTCTATTTGTATATACCATATATTAACTTTCCGGGGCCTAAATTATGTTTTTTTAGTTTCACATACATCTCTACATTATCGTAGTAAAATATGAAAAAGTTTGGGGTTGACCAAGTAATTGCTCAGAATTTCCAATCCCTCGAAAACCCCTATTTTTCTCCCATAACACCCCTGGGTGTATGCCGATCGGGCTGCCGAGTTTCGGAGCACAGTTAGGATCCAAATGTACTCCCAAATGGGGACCCAAACTGTGTGCGGAAGAACGACGATTTTAGACCAAAACTTAAGTAAATTTAAGGCTGAAACTTCGTTAGAACCTCAATTTTCCACTTATTGGTCAAAATCTACTTCATATTCGGTCTTCTCGTCCTGAAAACATGGAAAACGATTCCTCAAAAGCTCATCTTATTAACATGTTACTAAAACACAAAAAGTACCAATTTGTATACCGATTTTCACTCATAACACCCCTGGGTATATTCCGATCGGGCTGAAAAGTTTCGGAACACAACTAGGGCCCAAATGGAGCATGTGTGCGAAAGAACGAATTTTGTAGACCGAAAATGAAGCATTGAAACATTGAGGCAGGTGCTGTCCACACCAATCAGATGGTCTGCATGAGGTGAAATATGGTCACATGATTTCAGTTTCCGACCTGATTTTCCAACGGGACGACGAATTTGACTGTTGATTCCGGAACTTACCAAACATAATGCCAAGACACAATTTGGACATCTGAAATTAAGTTTCGAAAACAAACTAGGTTATCGTCCACCAAGTGAATGTTTCCAACTCGCTGAGATGTGTCGCGATTGCCACGATACACTCTTTCAACTAAAATGCGGTATTTCTTCTTCATAGTGTCGGAAGGCATTAAGAACATCAACCCGTCTCTGTCCCTCCGTATACATCATTCGTGCAAGGCGAACGAACGGGATAGTCTAATCAGCCTGATAATCACAAACTAAACACATCAGCATTTGAAGAGGGACAATCACAAAATACTGTTTGTATCTATTACACTTTGATAATCTATCTACAACGTTGTGGCGATTAGGTTATTGATTCAGCGAGTTGCACTGGTTGTTCAGAATACGGCAGCACTAAACCAGAATTAAGTACCTACCTTAATCATCATCAGGAATCAGCATTAAGTACCAAAGTACTAAGTAGAAAAATTTTTCACCCATAACACCCTTGGGTATACTCCGATCGGGCTGCAAAGTTTCGGGACACAACTAGGGCCCAAATGGAGCCTGTGTGCGAAAGAACGAATTTTTTATACCGAAAATAAAGGAGGTATGCGTGAGACAGCGGATGGCGTACGGCGGACGGACATTGCATTTTTGGAATCTACGCACCTTGGTGTGTTATAAAATTTTTTTGCTGAGCGAACACACAGGTGTATTTATTATTCTTGTGGTTTATTATTCGCAGAATAATAAACCAAAAGACCGGCGAAGTTCGACAACATTTTCTGGTCCTCCCTTTCGTACTCTTCTTTTTGGCACATCTGGGAAATGGGAGCTGGAAATGGTCTTAAACTCTTCCTTCGAATGTCTTTTTTCCCGAAAATAACAAATATAACTTGAAAAAGAAATATCTTTACAGCCTACGATTCGAGATCTGAGACAGTGTTTTTCGACGGTGATCCCTTAATTTTGTGCAGCAGTGTACATAGTTGTAAATAATGGAGAATGGAGAGTGACGAATGGGCAATCTGCATGGGTCACAAAAGCGGGTTATATTATTTTTTAAGTGAAAGTAGATTCCATCCTGAGAATTTTGAGACCAACCGCACGCTCCTACGATAAACAGTTATTTTTCTATGATTTTTCGAAGTTTCCAGAAGTTACTACGTCACTGCACCCCTCTCGTCTGGGCGGGACCACCCTGCCATTGTGACGTAGGAACCTCTGGAAACTTTGAAAAATCATAGAAAAAGAACTACTTATCGTAAGAGAGTGCGGTTGGTCTCAAAATTCTCCGGATGGAATCTACTTTCACTTAAAAAATAAATACGTGCAAATAAATCATACTCTGCTGATTGAAATTCTTTATTTGAGACTAGTTTTGGGCTATCTCACCCATCATCAGTCTATAAAGACAGCCTGACAAAATGTTCCACAGACTTTGTACGGTGTAACCAGAGCCGTTGTAAATTATATCCGCTGTATTTGAGGCGGAACGGGTTTTCAGTTCTCTTCAGGAATGTAAACAAAAAGGTAGCGAAAGTCTGATAAAAATCATCGTCTACCCTAACTTACTGAGGTTTTGCTGACTAGATTCCTGCGGTTTGCTGATGTGAGCAGTCTTGTTGTCGACATTCAAGTCCAAATTGTAACTGGACGTTGTACTCCTTATCATGTTTTTGTCCAGAAGGTAGTCTTCAGAATCTGTCGATGCAACAAAAAGTGAAGTCATTTGAGTAAAACACAGGATGCGCCGTATTGTAGCGGCAATAAAATACACAATTTTTAACGCAAACTGAAATTTTTTTTATTTCAAAATGTTCTCCAACATTTCCGATTTAAGAGTGAAAAATCATTTCGGGCATATTTCCTCCTAAAGAGGCACTGAACCATTCGATCGTTGAAATTTTCGATCACGCGCTGGCAGGTTTCAGGCTCGATGGCGGCGATCAATCTCCTGATTTCTTGTTTCAAATGGAGAATGGTTTGAGGTTTGTTTGCATAAACCTTTGATTTGATGAATCCCCACAAGAAAAAATCAAGTGGGGTCAGGTCACAGGACCGTGCTGGCCATTCCTGGGTCACTCACAGTGAGATGATGCGATAGGGAAATTGTTCCTGCAAAAGTGCAAGTGTGGCAAGTTGCTGGCTGGGTTGCTGGTACCAGAATCATTAGAATTCAATATGTTCCAACTGAGGCCAAAACCACTCAGTAATCATGTTCCTGTACCTCTCCTCGCTCACAGTGACGGCGTTTCCGTCGTCATCCTCGGCTTTCTTGGCACTTGTAAAGATCACCAAAATTCGTTGTTCAGAGGACATCTATCTGCTCCATGGCTACAAAATCCCATCAACAACGCAAACTTCGCAACAAATGGGTTATTACAGTAGAAGTTGCTTATGGCTTAATTGGGACCGAATGGAAAAAATCACTATACACGACCAATCTCCTCTATAAGCGACTTCTACTGTATAATATACTAGGTGGTGATTTAAACCATTTAATTTTTTAAGAGAAAATCTTCATTAAAACCGATAGGTAGAGTTATCTTCTGTTTCGGATCATCGTTCAATAGGTACCTACCACTTTTGCTGAATACATATATACCATTTTTGGGAGATTTCAGCCATTTTTACCTATTTTGCCAACTTTTAACACCCAAAAACTCAAAAAATGAAAACTGTAACCGACCTTTTGATCACTATAACAGGCCAATTCACTGTGTGTTTACATACAGCCGATCAGGACCTGACTGTTTATATCCTTATATACGGCTTATTCCTTTAACCGCCTTTCTACTAAGCGACTTCTACTGTCACTAATTGGGATGATAATAGATTGCGAAAATGATGAAAATCAGGGATACCAACCATCTTGGGAAACAATGGTGCAAA
Source organism: Leptopterna dolabrata (assembly GCA_954871275.1). NCBI lineage: Eukaryota > Metazoa > Arthropoda > Insecta > Hemiptera > Miridae > Leptopterna > Leptopterna dolabrata. Next base: position 16,541,870 of record OX940984.1, on the reverse strand, counting down.
CTTAAAATCCGGGGCTACTTATGGAACACCCTGAGCAGTTGACTTATTTGAAAATACTGTTATGAACATTGTAAATTAATACAAACACTACTTATATTTCATTCGTTAACAACCAATATAACAACTTCTGATTCGATTCCACAGCTGATGTCTTATTTGACAGGAGGTTACCTCCTCCTTCAAGGGTGGTTGTAGGAACTTAGCCAGTCGGCTTGTACATCCAAATGTTTTGGGTCACAATAAGGAATTTCAAGTCGGAAATTACTTTTACGATTTTGCAAGGTCCAACCCACGAGAGCTGCAGCTTCGGACACAAACCAAAAGACGCGGAATGAACACCCGCGCCTCATCATTCTCCCTAAATCTTGGGCTCTCAGTTTTAACGTCACAACGTCGCTTTGCCACTTCTGCTGCATGCAGGAGTCTCTTGTGATCTAGGGTGTGAACGTCCTCTAGCTCTCTTTTCAAATTTTCCGTGTAAGTCGACTGATGTACAGCTCCAGGGACAGACCTAAATAACAGCTGAACCGGAAGGACTAGCTCTCGTCCCATCAGGAGTCTGGCCCAAAAAAAAACCTGTGGATGCTTGATCCATGGTGCGATAGGCTGAAGACGAGTCGAAATCCAGTATAGAAAAGGTCTGTATTTTCAGATCTGATCATTCTCGGCTTGGAATTTATAATGACAGAAGATCAGGTAAGAAGATATTTCGAAGGATTTGGAGAAGCGAGATGGCAATAACCAAACCGCTCTGGTGACTGTCTCTCCAAGGGTTTTGGTTTTGTACGAGACCCCGTAGTGCTAACCAAAGTCATATCTCAGAGACATTTCTTCAATGGGCGTTGGTGCGACGTCAAATACCCAACAACCACCTCCCCGACGTGTCCCAAGCCTGCAAAATCTTTGTGGGCCAGCTGATCCCTGACATGTCTGCCTTCGAGCTCAGAGAGTACATCTCCAGTTTTGGCGAAGTCGCCGGGATGTTCATACCTCAGCCTTTGAGGACGTTCGCTTTCGTCACGTTTCTTCATCAGACGCCAAGTCGGTCTGTGAGAAGACAAGGCCGTTCAATAAACGGCAACCTCATCAACGTTTCTGAGGAGATGCCTCTCACCAGAACACAGAAATCAGCCGACAAAAACCTTAGGTCCACACAAGCGCCACTGGACAAACACTGGAATATCTTGGATTGTCTTGGAATCGAACATCCATGAACGGTGTCCCATATTTCTGAAATGGTATTTTCCTCAACAATTTCATACCTGGATAAACTGGTTTCTACTCAATGTTGTGAGCCACTGCATCCCACTTCTGACACTATAATGTTAAGAGCTTTTGGTTTATTATTGAACCTCCCTCAAAATTTGATGGTTTACGATTCAAGGTATGGTTTTTTATGTTTTTAAATTGAACTTGAACTAAAGAATTTTTTGAGACAACCCGGAGCATTGTACAACCAGCCGTTCGTTTGCACCGAAAAGCTTTGTCAACATGATCAAACGGTATAAATCTGGCCCAGATATCATCGCTAGGGAGCACCTGATTATAATCAAGGAAGGCTGTATGAAGTCGAGTTGGTTGTTCTGCAATATTATTTAATTTGAAAAATGATGGACCTTTTGGATTCTGTTGATAGGTACTTTTGCAACCTGAATGAACGTTGAAGTATAATTATTGTGTAAATTATTACACAGCGGTAAATTAATACACAACGGTTTACTATTTACCGTATGCTTCATGAATTACTACAAATAATTAATGACTGAATTATTGAATCCCGCGCGTATGTATGATTTCCTGGGCCTGCTCTAGTACTCCATTTAGGGCTTTCCTGGGAGGAGTTCGAGGGTATTGACCACAGAAAATAGTGATCTAACGCAGAGGATCTATACAGGTAAATAATAAATCGTCGTGTAATAATTTGCAGCGTTTTAAATTAATACAAACACAACTGCACAGTTCAACAGTCAAACAAGAACTCAGCTTATATTTCATTCAGCAGCGATCAATATAACAACTATGATTCAACAGGTGATGTCATTATCAATTATTTCGCTATAAAACTTACCAATGTTGGAGTCTTGATTTTCTTCTCTCAAAGGTTCGAAGGGCAGAATTTTCCACAGCACATTGTTGTCGGCAAAAACAGCTGACTCGTGGCTGACAGGTTCTATGTAACCCGACTTCTGCAACGCTTGGCCCATCACAACGGCTTGCTGCCTAAGATGAAAATGCGATGAAATAGTTGCACTTACAATGAAACACGCTGTCATATCGAGATCATCAGATAAATACACCAAGTGAGCACACACCTGTTGCCGGCTTTGTTTTGAGCCAGAAGACAGTCGACGAGGTGGGACGCAGGGAAGCAAAGGCTGTACGTTCTGAGACGGAATCTGTAATGCAAATCGGTCGATGAGATCAAAATGATTCAACCGCAGATAAACGGCGTCTTAATCCGGGTGGTTTCATTCAATCCTAAAAGCGGCTGTCATAAGAGACGCTCGTGGATATTTTTATGAGTCCAAGGCTTGTGGGACGAAAATATACACAGAGATTTCATAAAATCGAGGTGACTGACTGATGAAGTTCAAAAAATTCTCAATGGACCCCTTACAAGTGATGCGGTCAAATACCAATGATGTCATCAAGTTTGATACATTTCTGTAATGATTTTCTATTAGATGTAAATAGAAATCAATTTACATTCATGTCAATTTAGCTAAAACTCTACCACTCAATGGAGATTGTTTGTAAGTAGCTCGGAGAAGAAAAAAAAATACCTGTGGGTGCCACAAACGAGACCTCCAGAAGACTGTAGTTCATCAAGAAGGCCTCTGAGGGAGCAACGTCCAGATGCTTCGGGTCTACAGAAATAGGGGAAAAAAGAAGTATGCAGCATGGCTATAATAGCGAATTTACAAAAAAATGTTCGTGCTATGGTGTAAAAATAAATATGGTGAAATTATACAATTTTTCCGTGATTTTAGCCTTTTTTACCGATTTTTGACCCTTATAAAGCCAAATTTGACCCACTCTTTTCGGAGATAAAATATTTCCAACATATAAATAGTCCCTACGTCGTGAATCAGATGAATTAATATTGATTTTAGCTCTTAATGCCAATTTTTTACGCCGAAATAATCCGAATTTGACCCCCTATTCTCTATTATTACATTATTTTATTTATTATATCTGAATTATTATATTATGGTATTTTTCTGTTTCTACTCACTTATCCATTCCACTTCCAGTGTTTTTGTATCAATTGTTCGCTATTTTAGCCGTTTTTACCGATTTCTGACCCGTAAAAACTGAAATTTGACCCCTTGGAATTTTTGAAAATTGCTCATCTTCGGAATCATCCTTTTGTTTGGAATGCAAATATTTCGGAATTTATCATGTAAGTACAGCTCTTTTTGAAGGTGAAGTCAAAATTTCAAAATTCGATTCGGAAGTGGGAGTAGTCCCGACCATAAACATCGGAATTCGGTCAATGTTAAGGAGAAACACATCAACTTTTGGATTAAAACTCTTCAAACTAAGTACAATGCATGCATGAAACTCGTATGCAACGAATGAGCATCATGGGACATGAAAATCATCTTCTTTTGCGATCGAATTTCTTGTTGAGGCGTTTTTCTTAATGATAATTTTTCCTAAATTTGTCGAATTTGGGACGTTTCACTTTTAAAAAACTCCTTAGTGAGAGTGACTTGTGTGCGCGCTGAGGCATTACAACTTCAAAAATATTCCAAAAAAATGTGAAATTGTAAAAACACCTCCAATACAATTAAAAGATGGATTTTTGCGATTTTATCAAGTAACCGAGTAAGTTGAACCTACAGCGGGGTTTTTATTATGAAAAACTTTAGGGCGAATTTCTGAAATATTTTGGAGTTGATGCGTTCTTCATTCACATAGCAGCATAACAGAATTGAGAGTTTTTGCAACAACCTCGCACCGAAACGAAACGGAAAACAACACCGAAACGGAAATGGCGGATAGGGCGACTGAAGTCAGATGCTAACCTTTTTCGGTTCAGTTTTCGTTCAGCTTTGGCATCTACCGGCTGGTGAAGCCACGCTAACGTTATGTTAACCTCACTTTCATCCATTTTACTCTGTGGTGAATAAAAATCTATGTCCATACATGGCGTCAAATCTGCATTAACATAGAAAAACGCCAAGAAGCAGCTGTGAATACGACGCTCGACATTTTTATTTTCCAAGGAAAACTGAAGAAGGTAGGTAGGGTTATACAGATTTAAGGTTAAATTACGATTCGTCATCTCAACACGACGAAAGCTGACACCGTGAGATCCCGGTATTTTTCGTCGTCTCGGTTCGTCAAACTTTTCGGTGCCCGACGATTGACGACATATGTCATTACCGAGCGCTGTGCGTGGGGTGACGACAGATCGCAAATGCCGTTACGAGGATCGAGGGACCAGCCGACGATTGATGACAAATGTCATTTCTCGCTCCCTGTCGGCATCTTTGCGATGTTTTCTGTTCTACTTGTTTCAAATAAATCCCACTAGAGTTCTGGTATTCTCAATGATGTTTCTACATGTTTCAAATAAATGCCAATAGAGTTCGTGAGTATTCCACCCATCTTCCCTGGTTGTATTCCGCTGGTGGCATCTGGCGCACGCATATTTCTTTTCCGTACCTTCCTCGCCTCAAATCTCTTTGTTTACAAAGCTGTAGGTTAGCGTGATTCACATTGAGTTTAGTTGTGAGTTGAGTTATGGATTCAGACGAAGATTTCGATTTATTTCTGTCTTCGGACGGCGTGATTCCGTCTGATAGTGATGAAGACGTTTTGTCTTCGTCTTTTGTCTTGTCCTTGTGTGTGTTGATTGTTTTGCACCGTTTCGTGGGGACTTTGCTGAGGAAGACGTGACCAAATTCCAAGATTTTCTTGGCCTTCATTCTCTGGATGAATGTATTACTATTGAATAAAATATAAAACATTTGAATAAATTTGTTGAAGTAATTTTTTGCAATTTTCCTGAAACTTGCTTATATACCTAGAAAAATATATAAAAATAATGTTCTTCTATGTACAACTTTGGTTCCATTGGATTCAACATCTAAAATTCCATCAGAATCCGTTCAAAGACAAACTTTATTCCCAACACGTGAAAGCCAAACTAATAAAGTTTGGAGCGATGCGCGGGAGGCGCCGAGACTCGGAAATCCTTCGTCGGGACGAACACAGCTGCGTGCGAACCACTTCGTCGCTTGGCCACAGAGCGGCCGCGCGTAGGCTCGTCGGGAAAAGGTTAAGTGCGCATGCGCAGCACTGCTGTTGTTTCGGCGTGAGGGTGCTGCAAAAACTCTCTAATGTGACTAACCTGACGGCACTGCCGAACCTCTCCTCCTGGTAGCCGACGGAATGTTTTCTTCTCACTTCCTCCCTGTCAGGCGTGGCCAGAACCCTCCCTTCCACCTCGAGCTCGTTGGAGTCGCCGAACTTCCCCTGGAGCTCGTTGAGGAGCGACAAATGTTCGACGGACAGCTCAGAATTCAACTCGGCCGACTTCAAATAGCTGAGAACGACGCGACCACAGTAGACGCAAACCCGTAAATCGCCTGCAGCGAAACAAAAATAACTGAATGTGTAGCGTAAAACGAAGTAAGTTCCATAGCCGAATTTAGAAAATGCACCATCAAACTAACCTGTACAGTTCATGATCTTCCCAGGGATCTGTTGGTTGCAGCACCTCGAGCAGAATATTTGCCCGCATACCTTTACAAACATGAAAATAAGGCCGCTTAGGAAAACTACAAAACATGGAAAACTTCGCAAGATCGCCAGCATAATAACATAATACGGGTTACTTGGAGTAAACAACTGAATCTGGCATCTTTTGGTGGTAGATAAATTTGGTTCCTACCAAAGTACATGTTTATCGCCTTTCTGTGTGAATATCTTGAACGTAGAGGGGTTTTAATACACCTTGCAAGCCATTAATTGTTGAAACTCGATTTAGCGAAAATTGGACTCATTCTGCTAAGCAATCAAATGGATTTTCAAGCACATAAATATGTCATGTGCATAGGAGATACTAACTACACAAGAACGCCACGCCATGGTCTTCTCGATTATAAAACTCGCTTTGATACTTAAAATTACCAGATAAAACAGAGCTACATCGATATGACGAGAGGAGAATTGATTTATAAGCTTACACGACAATGATGTCTTCTTCTGAATGTAGTGAATCGTTCTCCACAGTTGTAACACTCCTTGCTGACAGAATCCGGCATCCAATACTGCTTCAGTTCGGTATCATTGTAGGACTGTCGACCCTACGGTTCAGTGTCAGAAAAATTATGTAAAACATCGTTTATTATGCATTAGTGAACTACCCTGATAATCGGATGGTTTATGAAATATGTTGATTTTCCAGATACTTACAGTGCTTTTGAGAGCTAGTAGATTTCCAATCCTCTTGCGCACGCTCGGTAAACTCCTCCCCTCTTTTATGTTGATGGGTAGACTATCCTCTTCCTTTTCCTCCTTCTCATTCTTAAATTTAACCATAACAATGGATTTCACAACAAAAATTTACACTCAAATCATAATTTATAAGTTAAGGAATAACCAAAAGAAAGTAAATTGGTTTCAAGAAGCAAAAATACTTGAAAGCCTCCATCTGCGCAACTGTGTAAATTAATCGCTGAACACCCGCCTGGTGCGGGTCGACTATAACAGAAATTGTGTGAATACTGAGGGGTTCCACGAAGCCATAATCAATGTGGACAGTATGTAATTATAAGAGAATTTTGTCTATAATAAGATTATTATAAGACTATTATTATGTCGATAGTAATTAATTAAGCTGCGACTGTATAACGTCATCGCGATAGTGGGTACATAACCTACCTGGTCGCCCCACTCATCGTAGGAGCTGCTTGCTGTAGATGACTGTTCAGGCGCCTCCTGTTTTGGCCCACTTTCCTCAGAAGCTGAAATTTTATGATCATTATTTTATTTGGTATCTTTTATTTTTATACGAGATACCCATACGCAATACATGTTCGTATCTCGTATAAAATCAGTCGAACCTACAGTATTATCGACCATAGACAACATTTCTCTCTGGAGCTTCAAGTTGACCAAATTGCTGATATTTATGCTGATGACTGACCTTTACTACTTCGAAAGAATCTTGCAAATATCCCACCGATCCCGGAGCTTTCGTCTTCAGCAGGAGACAACGGGGGGAACTCCGTCATCTTGCTAAGATTGTTTGGATCCTTGTTCATGCTTATGATTACAAAATTACCTCAATTAATACTTGACACACACATCCCACAAAATAACAGGTGTACAAAGAAATCATTAAAATGGAAACGAATGCGGTACGGGCTAATACTGGCACAAAACTTCAACAAAACTCATCTGAGTAAACACGAAATAAAGTTTTCTGTAAAACAGGTATACGAAAATGCAATTTTACTACGCGAAATTTGGGCCGAAAATTAAATGTTTTGAGTGAATAAATCATGGATTATAACTAACAACAGTCAACAGCAGTGGCGGTGGTGGTGGTCTCCGTGTTCACATTTCTAGCGCAAGCGCTGCAATGAGTTATTGTTGCTCTTTTGCATGTTCAGGGATCGATATTGTTCTTATCATCGTTGTTGTCATAAAAATATCTTTAAAAGGTTTCAATTCTGATTTTTTTCTTCAGGATATCATCAGTGTTACTCTTATGGTATTTTTCGAGAAGTTTTCTTCTCTCCTGTTCGTATTTCGGGCACAAGTTCAATGGATGATGGTATCCAGTCAATAGTTACCTAGTACTGTGAAGAGTCGATTACATTCAGTGCTCCCTTTATGTTGTATGGAATAAGTTTTTATGGGGTAGGTATGTAATATGATATTATATATATATATATATTATAATTGGGTTCGCTGTCCGGCAGTGAGGAGTCAGATTTTTTTTTTTTTCTCCACTGAAGCAGTTGGGGTTTTTTCCGCTGTGTGTTTGGCCAAGTGATTAAAGCTGGAGTTCCTAGGGATATTAACGTGGCTTAGTATTCCGCTGAGATAATTTTTTTTAGTTTTGCTTTTGTATACCATGGCTAAATTTATTATTCTTTGTGTTAGAGGAGGGGGTTATCATCCATTTTGATGTGCTTCAGAAACGATAATAGCTATAGCCGATTCGGAGTAGTACACCAGCATTTTTGTTGGTGTATCTGAGTGGTCTTCAATTGTGTGCTGAACTGCTTTGTAAATGGCGAACACTTCCGCTGTGTAATAAGAACACACAAGGCTTATCATAAAACCTTTGCCTACTTTATGTAGGTACTGAGGAAAAGTAGGCCAAGGCGGTACCCCCATTACCCAGTTTCGATCCGTCTGTATATACCTTGATGGTGGTAATTGAATTTGCTATTTTTATATTGATGAAATTCAAGTTGCGATGAGAGATTGCTGTTAATGTTGGATAATGGATTCAATAGCAGCATAGCTCCGCAGGCTAGGGGCTCTAAATTGTATTTCTTCATACCTATATTATGAAAGTGTTACCTATCTACTACATTTTCATCTTTAATTAGTTTCATAACGGCCAGATTATGTTTCCTGAAGGGCCCTTGAGATGTTGGGTACAGTAGCCGTTTGGAGTAGGTAGGTACCATCTACCTATCGACAAAATGGAATGGCGAGGATTATGATAAAAGATCATGACATCTCAATCTCATACCAAATAAAGTTTGATCGGCGCTAATTGTTTCGCAGCATGTCTATGTAACGAAAATCAGTGATGGTGTGCAAGGATGGAGAGGGGTGGTTAATACAGCAAATAAAATTTGGCAGAAAAACTCACGATTTGGCTCGTTTTTTGCGTTCAGAAAAACTTAGGTTCTGGTTTTGGAACTTTTAAACCCCAGTTCTGGTGGCTGGAACATCCCCCCCCCCCCCCCCCCCCCTTCATTTATAATTTATTAATTTTCACAGTTTCAGGGCTCAAAGCCCAACTTAGATACTGTTCAGTACAATTACACAATTGCAAATAACAATTACTGATGGCGCTAATAGAATTACAGTTTTTTAAACAAATACTACCTATATTTATGGGGGAAAAAAGGGGAAAACAAGATAAATACAAAACGTTGTTACTTCGTATATTAGGTACCTACAGCATTAAAAAAAAAGTTAAATGTCAACTGTCAACTTGTCATAGGTAAATATCGTGAAGGATTAGAAAGAAAGAGATATAGAGTGAAAGGGAGGAAGAGGAAAGAAAGGAAGAGGAGAGTGAAAATTAGTTGGCAACTTATTGATCCCTGGGAAACTGAAGGACAGCATTAGGTACTGAACGACTCCAGCGAGCCGGCAAGGAGTTTCAAGATCTTGCCCCAAACACCCTCAATGAATTGGAAATGAATTTATTTTTTGAGCGGCTTTGTTTCAGGCCTAACGACCAGTCACTTGCACCCCTTTGGTAGATGACCTGCAAATAAGCAGGAATTTAAAGTCTGAAAGTGTACCAATTATTATACAAATTTTATATATTGCAATTATTTTAGATATGGGATTGTTCCACGGCCCATTGGGTCATTTATGTGGTGCGAAACATGAGAGCGAGGTTTTAAACAGGAAGTGTAGGGAACGCAGCACTTGTATGCGATTTCTAATTTTCTTCTGCTGACTGAGTTGAGGGAACTGAAAAGGGAAATGATTAGAGTTTTCGCAAGATATGATCTTAATTTATTCCGAGTGTAAAATGAAAATCGTCTGAATAGACATAAAGCTCCATAAACTTTCCTGCACCTATCAGCAACTTCACTCATATTCTCATCAAAAATCACACCTAGATTATCGACGGTTTTACTAAATGGAATCGGACAGTTGTCCAGATATATTTTGGGTACATTGCTCGTATCTGATGGGATAGGAGAAAGTATAATAGCTTGTGTCTTAAGAGGATTTGAACATAAACAATTTCTAGGAGACCAATTAGAGGCATTGTCTGGCGTTTGATTGAGATATTCAATAGTTTTAGGAAGATCCATATGAATACAGCTGAATATCGTCAGTGTGTTGTTGGTAAATATAGCCGTTAAGATAGGTAGTGACGTCATTGACATAGATGAAAAGAACAAGAGGCCCAGAATGGACCCCTGTGGAACCCCTGTCGTAATTGGTGAGGAACCAGAAATGGATTTGCCAACTCGCACACATGTTCTGCCAATGAAAAATGAAGCTACTAGCAAGATGTATAGGAAAACTGGAAATCATTCATTTAAAAGCTTGGATGTACAAAAATGCATTGTGGTCTAAAGCATCTGAGAAATCCAGTAGTACTCAAAAATTTGTCTAGGTTTTGTTAAAACTTCGAAGAATTTTCAGAAATTTCAGTTGCCAGCAGTAAAATTTACTACTTACTATTTTATATTACTATATTGCCTGCAATAATACTGACGAAAACCTGACTGAAAAGGACTCAACAGAGATCGGCTGTTGAGGTTTGAAATAACCTGAACCTGATTCATGATGGAGTTACCTGGTGGACCGTGGAGGAAGACAGCATCTCTTGATAAGATAACGTAATGATAAGGATTTTTTTAATGATAGCAGTGATAACGCGAAACTCAGAAGTACCGATTTTTATCGTCGTTACGTCGTCAAATTGTCTTTTGTTCCCTTTCATTGCTTCCCAGATTTGTATACCTGCCCAATCATCACAGTAGATTAGCGTAATATTTATAACTTTCTTTCGAGGCCAAGTAGGTAGCCACCCGCGGTTAGCCTTGACGCGTGTTTGCCGGCTTGCGAATGATCAAACACCCTAAAACATTTCTGTTCAAACAAACCGTGCGGACGTCGCAGTTTTCTCATGTGGGGGCACAGTGACATCCACAAGTTTCAATTCCTGCATCACGACTGAGAATAGCTGTAAAAACCAGTCGTTTCGAACAGGAACTCGAGTGTGCGTAAGTCATTTCCCTGAACATCCATTTAAAATAATTATTTCTACCTGATAAAATAATATCCTATACCCTAGTATAACATGCTATAATATACTTATAATAATAAGGACGTACCTGCTCAGTTTTGTTGTCGTTTCGTCAGTTTCTGATCCAAATCACTTCTTTGTGTCGCAGGACTTCTTGATATTTGAAAGCCTCAACGGACTCCACAACGATGTCAGTGCACTCCAAGTTGTTTTCCTACGATAATTTAGTCCACGCCATGTCTGGGGCGGTGGTAAGTTACTCAGAGTATCGTTGTCATTTCTTTATTTCAACTTGATTATGGTCTCACCTAAGATGGTAGTTTACCTACTGACAGCTCATTATTGGCTGGCTCTTGTAGGATACACCACGTACCTTCATTACCAAATTTCATTGCATTCACTAACCAGATTGTATCAAGTCCTGGGGGTTTCAGAGACGTAGTACCTACGAATCCATACACCTATTTTCTAAAAAAAAATTGAAAAAAGTGTGCTGTAACCATTTTCTTTTTATTTCGCTTCAAAACTACGTAGGACCTATGTAGGCACTTCACCTGCTCTTCGTCTGCTGTAGAACTACTTATACTTGAATTTTCATTTCAGGGAAGTATGGTTGGAATGATCGTTTTCTACCCTTTTGACACTGTTCGATGTCGCTTACAACGTTAGTATCTCTTTTTTTCTCGTTCAATAAACATGATAGTACCTACCTTACCGAGTTTGTTGCAACTTTCTGCTGTATGAGAAATATCATGACGAATGTGGTTTCGTTTCTATCATATTTCAGTTGATGATTCAAGAAAAGCAAAAAACACATTCAAAATTATTATGGATATCGCTCAAGAAGAAGGGATGTAAGTTCACGTGAATTTTCTGTAGGAGTGTAATGAGATACATTTAGAATTAGAATTAGAATTTATTAATTTTCACAGCTTCAGGGCTCAAGGCCCCACTTAGACAATTACAAATACATATACGCGCTAATAGAATTACTCTTTTTCTTTTTAACACAATGCATATTTAAAAAAAGGCGAAAACGAATGTATTTATTGTGAATGTATATATGGATATTTTGAATGAATGTACTTATACCTAACAAAACCCCCACACTTTGTATTCAACAATTTTGCAGTCGATAAATCCAGCCTTATTATAACTAACCTCTCAGACGTTTCAACTGCCTACTCAAAAGTGCGTACCACAGCAGTAAATATAGTGGCAGACATACTGACTCACAAACGGCCCTTGTTGTGGTTGCGTGCCCAAAGATGCCTTAACCCTTTCACCTGGTGGGACGTATATGTCCCATCATGATTTTGCACTCATAAACCTGCTGAGACATAACTGTTATGTCCCACAAACTGAATTACCTACCTACTGCTTCAATCGTTTTAGGGCCTATTGAACACTACAATCCTTATTAAGGAACACTAAAATGATGAATTCATCATGCTTCTTCCAACACGGTAGGTAGGAAATGACTGTGGAACAGTACAGTCCCACCTCAAACGAAAATAATTCGACGAAAATAATCATTCCCGGTTAGGCAGTGCAGTGAAGCTTGATTCTGGTTGAAAGAGTTAAACTACGGCGAAGAGCTTTGTTACAACCAAGTGCAACTGTGGAAAACCAAAGGTGTAAATTTATTCATATCCGAAATGAAGGCTTACAATATAGGGAACAAGACAAATTCACAAAAATTCGTGGGCTGTAATTTGGATTTCTGATATTGTGCATTAATGATTGAATCCTTGATTCCTTCATTGATCCTTGATTGATTCCTTAGTCTTCCGATGTTGCCTGAACTGTCAAAAATATATAGTGTATTCTAGTCATTAAAAAAAAATTCTAAATTATATTGCTTAGGGTTAACAAGAATTGGGTCTGTTCGTGGAGAAAATGTTAACATGAAAGGGTTGTTCACACCGGCTTTTTCTGACGGTTAGCTGACTCCTAGAAAAATGTAAAAAACTATCCATGAGCCAATTCAATCTTGATAAGCGTTTGAGAAGGGTTTGAGTTTTATAATGGTTGGGAGTCAAAAAGGCAGTGCATGACAGTTTCTCGTCTGCTCTATATTTTGTGTACTGTAATGAATGACAATCAGATAACTGGCTTTGGACAATCAGGAAAACACTGGGAACGTACAGAGAGTACGTAGATATTCCACTGCCTCCTAGTAGGTACCAGGAACAAATTAAAAGGGGATAAACAAGATCGAGATGGAAATAATAGGTATGTTCCAGCCACCAGGGGGGGCCTATTCACTAAAATAGATAGTGGAAAGAGTTCTGTTTTGAAAATCCCCTGGGAGACAGTCTCTTCCAATGTCTCCGGGGTTTGTCTATTTTACAGAATAGCTCCAGTGACCTTGAGAAAGAGATATGGTTCCTAATGCATGAAAATCCCATAGTATCCATGAAGTGCGAGCTGTTTGCCCCCAGGAGTTCAATTCCTTAATAATGAACGCATTTCTTAGTAGGTAATACCTATTCAGTGGGTACCTACCTACCTCAATCCATACTTGGACGTTTTTACTCATGAATCGAATAAAAGTTTAAATGAAATTGAAAAAAGTCTCAATTATAAAGAGAAAAAGTCGAATTAGGGGGCTTAATGCTTGTATTATATCTACACCTAATGAACAGCCACTCTTAGGTAGGTACGTACCTACCTCAACCCGTACTTGGACGTTTTTACTCATGAATCAATAATCATGTATATATTTTTAATGAAAATTGACTTGCCTTTATGAAATGAAAAAAAAAAAAAAAAACACCAAAATTACCGATGTGGTTGCGGATGAACGAGGATATTACACGATTTATCACTGTCAAACAAACGAGAAATAGCCTAATTAACTCTCTCTCTCTGAAAGAGATCGAAAACGCCAAGATGGCCACCTACTCTCTCTTTTTAGAAGTTGCTGAATAACCCTGTCATGGATACTGTAAAAATCTCTTCTGCCAAAAGAGAGAGTCGGATCGAAACGAGATGTCTCCTTGGCTTAGTGAATAGGCTCCCAGAACTGGTTTTAAACTTTCAAAACTAGAACCTCTGAAGGGTGGGGATGAAGTTTGAACTGTTTCAATTCGAGAATTCATCGGCTGGAACACCTTGGAAACGATGACTTTAGGGCAGAAAAATAGCTGAGTAGGTACCACAGAGACTCTGTTTAACCCTTCAGCACTCGCTTCGGGTCATAGTGACCCGAGCCTCCATTCAAAGGTGAATATTTTTTGAAACAGTGTTTGTTCTCCTCTCCAAACCACTTGCTAATCCTCCAAGTCGGCTAGACGCACCTGTCAGTATGATTCGCCAGTCCAAAGAGTAATGTTTGATAGGCAAACGAGATATTTTGACCCGACGCGAGTGACTGCGTATTGTTTTTGGAACCCCGAATGACCCGACGCGAGTGAACTCGTAACTTTTTCTGACGGAGAGTTACCTTTGTGACTGCTTGCTCTTTTTTCCATTGAACGCTCGATCAGAAAATGGAAAAAATACTTTTTGTGAGTGATATGAACTTTTACAAGAATTAGAGCGGCAAAATTGTGAATCGCCAATTCCGGATGACGACGAGTTGGTCCCTGAAAGTGACGACGGACGAGGAAAAGTAACATAACTAGAACAAGGAGCAAGTCAGTCTTACTATATTCCACACGACAAATTTAAACCTTTTGTTTGCATGACATAGGGTTACAAGCACAATAATACCTACTGAACAAAGCAAGATTTGAACCCACAAAATAAATTTATCACAAAAGTTGAGGAAATGAGAACTCCACTGTTTACACTAGAACAAACATACTGATAGTAATGAGGGTTCAAAATTGAACAATAAGAACGCTCGAAAAACAATCACAAAAAAATAATCTTCATGAAAAAACAATATTGAATTGGGTATTGAACAAAACGAAGGTTTGACGAGCGAAATGGAAATTTAGCACGGCGGAGGATTACGGAAACGAATTACTTAGTATTATGAATGATGAGAGCTGTGAAGACTTTGGTCTCTGAAATTGATATCGATAAGTTAGTTTTTACTGCTAGAGTAAAAAAATAAGATAATTTCATCAAGTTTGGAGACTGAAAACCCCCAAAAATTAAGATTTTTTAGTGGAACGTTGCTTGCACCCCCTTCGGTTTATTGCCCAACACCATTCATTCTGTGATTTTTCAACATTTAAAATGTCGATAAAAAATACAGAGAATTATTAGTAGTTGTTCTATATATAGGTAAATGACGCTCAAAGTTGGGACTACAGTGAAAATATGGGTAAATGGCACGTGATATTCGAGCTTAATTTAAAAATACCAAGAATGATCTTAATGTGGAAATGTTGTTATTTAAATAAAGAAAATTAGTCCCTCTTTCAGAATATGTGTCTGTTTTTTGCTTTTTTAACCTTTTTACCCACAAAACTTGAATTTAAAGTAGCTTGGGCCAAAAAGACCCGACGCGAGTGCTCAAGTGTGTAAAATGATGCGAGTGCTGGAGGGTTAATGGGAAGGTTGGTGGGAAATGAGATTTTGGGAAGGTTCCAGTGGGGTTATCTTCAGGTCTGTAGAAAAAAACCCATCCCCGATCGGGTGCAAAAAGTTATGAAACTCGAAGAACTCAGTTCCCGGACGTGACGGGGTTGGAACACTATCGATAAAACATATAAAGTTAACAGTTTCAACAATCGATGTGGATGGAACACAGTTTTTGTGCACAAAACTCGTGTCGGCTGGAACAAAGCTAATGTAATAGCTGAAGTTTCCTGTATGTTACTTGTCCATTCTTGAATGATGAAATAACGTTAGACAGAACGAGTGGGGGACCTTGATCGTCGAGATCCCTAGGGATACTATAATACACTTTACACATAGCCCGGCAGTGACATAGACGTACGACCCCCACTTTTTCAACATCCGATATCTTCTTCTTGCATTTCCTTCCTATATCACACAGTTGCCACCATCTCCCACACTGTACGTCCTTTTCAGTTACTTGAACTAAAATATTCCAAAAATCATCTTATTTTTGAACTCACTCGAATACCCCGTTCGTCTTGCTTTACCTATATATTATTTTAATTTAGTATCTTTCTATCGCCATATTGGCGGTGATTCCATATTAAATAAACATTAAAATCCCAAAAATAGTTACAGAAACAAATAAAATCGAGGTTTCCAAGATTTTTGAGTCTGTATATTGGTTAGGGTATATAACGGGTTCATATTATAAATAGTCATATTATAAATATACGTATTATTATCATATTATCTTCATTGTGTAAAAATTGCGTCGTCTTGAAACATTGCTATGTTCTCTGTACCTATTTGGGATTCTAATTAATAAAGTCATGGGGTAAAATACTTGATGAAGTTCATTTCACAATAACTGTGTTTTCTGCAGAGGGTCTCTTTACCGTGGCATTGTTCCCGTCCTCCAGAGTATTTGCGCCTCCAACTTTGTTTACTTCTACGTTTATCGCGCCCTCAAGAGCACAGCCAGCGCTCAGGAAAAGAACAGGGACCTCGTCCTCGCTTCTCTTGCAGGTAAAGGAACCGTAGGTAACAAAATAAGGTCTGGTTTACAGAAACTACAGAGAAAACCTCAGCGCATGTGCAAACCTTCAACCCAGTAATCTGTACAACCCTTCCCCTCCCTCTTCTGCCGCTGTAACCTTATCGTAAGGGTTCCTGTGTTTTTAGTGATCTATACAATCATTTTGTCAGTACGAGGAAGCCATGTGCCATTAAACTTGGTAAAGATTTTTCTTCTTCCTCTTGTTCTTAGACAACAATGGCTGCCGAAGCAGCAGCAGTAGCAAGCTCCATGTTCTTGTCCATTTCACAGCTCACAACTGGACCTCTCACAAACTCTTATGCAGTGTAATACAGGTTACCTGTGGACATCAAATATATTTGATAAAATAAATGGTATTCCAACTTTTATCAAAGAGCTTTTTTGTTTTGCTTGAGTCAAACATCACTATTTTCTCACTCATTAAGGCTGGGTGGGTGCTGAGATGGATACTGAGAATCAGGGGCTCTCTTACAGACCTTTTGACAAGCCAGATAAGCCTCATCCTTTGTGCAAACTTTGCACTACGGGGGTTCCTGAAGATGATGTGCATTTTCTTGCAGTCTGTCCAGTGCTTTCAGAGTTCAAGAGTCCGCTTCTAGGGCAGAAGAACTCTGAATGGTGGCGACATGAGGATTTATTAAATTATGGGGACTGGGTGGCCTTGGTGAGATACGGGGATGTGGCCTTTAGATATAGAATGGGGTTTATTTCCGAGTTGATTTGGTAACCCAATCGTGTAACAATGTGTATTCCCTAGTTTTCTAAGCCCTACATAAATAATAACAGTTATACATACCAAAAACCTACCTGATTTATTGTAACTGCACTCATAATCCGATAGACAAGCTTATAATTTAACTTGCATGAGTGTATTAATTGTTTTCCTGTGATTTATGAATATGAATTGAATTCATTCATTCATTCATAGAATTTTTTTAGTGTAATGCCAGCCTAATTGACTGATCTATTTGAGTAGTACTTACCTTTAATACTTTAGTATTTATGGATCAAATATTCTGTTCCATTGATTTATCTGTCCAGGCGTCGTCAACGTTCTGCTCACTACTCCTTTGTGGATGGTCAATACGAGGATGAAGATGTCTGGCGTCACGCACTCTCACCAATATAAAAACCTTTTAGGTTAGTGATTGCGTATACTATTCACCTAAAACATGTAGAAAATAAGGAACTTTCTGTATTGTGTACCCGAGTGGCTGGTGTCTGTATGGAATTTAGCCTCGGGTTTAGGTCCATTGATGACCATCTCACAAAATCAGCGATCTTGTCATCAGTGTTGATACCTTCAACCAATCTGCGCCCGTTCGATCTCAACAATCTTTCCGGTGCTTACACCTACCTGTTAGCATTTACAGGAAACATTTCCCTCCAGAACATTGTTATAAGAAAACATTGTTAGCAACAGTGTTTTCTAACAAAGCCGTAGTGGAATCGTGAAGAGCATTGTGAAGAAACCCAAAAAATGTCATTAACAATTCCACCTCTTAAATGTTTGTGGAAAAACATTGGTAATAACATTCCGAATATGTTTTTTTTTCTCCAACATTGTCAGCAATATTGTTAGTAACATCGATTTTCGCTAATGCTCTGGGAGTGATAGAAAATTTGTTATTTTGGTGAAGGAATTGAAATTCATAAACTTTGAACTTTGGTTACGAATTTTTGTCTTGGACGTTGGGTTCGAAGTACCTACATCATCCAATACAACAGCATTTCCAATATGGGCGTAGCGCCTGAACTCTCGCCTAGGTAGACACGTATTTTTATTTAATTTTGTTTATTAGAAAGTTTAAAATGTACTTATGAATCAGTAATTAAAGTATATTCATTAGATTTATGCTCAGAGTCAGATTGTGCTGCTAAGAAGAGGCTTGACTGTATTCATTGACAGATTTCTAAAAGAAACACCCGGGGCCAATTTAAAATGACTTAAGAATTATCTGATTCTGATTTACTAATTACTTCTGGATGAACCAAAACCATTAGGCAGTTTTTGTGGGTTACAAATTCTCTCTATTTGGGCCAAGTTCTGTTAAGTAACGGAAATCAACTTGAGGTGTTTGTCAGAAAGTCTAGGTAGAAAACGAGTTTGAAATTTGAATTTCTGAGTTCCCGCTAGAAACTATATCAGGTAAATCGCTGAGAAGTTCAACTCAAATCCCGCTGACAGTGCTAGTGTACCACTTTAAAAAATTTACAGAACCGCAATGGATGGAACTGCAAATTTATAAATAAATATAAAAAACACGTCCTCAAAATCAGATCAAGGGGAGGTTGAAAAAACGTTATAGCAAAGGTTCTTGTAGGCTGCCAGGAAGATTTGCCATTTTTAATGTTGGATTGGCAGCAACGAGAACCTTCGCTCCGCCTCCTTGGGCCAACAGCCAATCAAATATCAATAGACCTGATACGTCATTTTTTGTTAACCACCCTCATTTAAAACTACCATTCATTTTTGGAAACTGGCTTCAAACTACCATTTTTTAAAAAATCTGAATATATTATATATATTTTTTTTTTAAATCGACGAATACCTATTCCCCCATTCATGGAAGTTCACGTGATGCCCCAACAATCTATTCAGTATGATAGATGCAGTGCGCAAGAGCCGATTGGGACTGAAGCAAAACTCGGAATGTTCTTGAGGTAAGTAATAGGTAATATTTTTATGTAGTACCTACCTCAAAAATGTTCACTTGTTTAATGTCCAGGTATTGTATAAAAAATGGTCAAATTTTATAAAATTCAGCAAACATATAAAACACCGTTTTAATTAATTAATATATTTTATTAGAAAATTGAGTGAACGTAGAAAACCATAGTTTTATTAAAAAATGATTTACCTATTGAAAATTAACTCATTGTTGTTGTTAACTCATTTGTTTGTAATTAAAAGACATTGTTTTATTAAACAATTCAGCAATCGTAATATAACTCAATTGCTTAATTGAAAATTATTTGATTAAAAATTATCTATCAATTAAAATTTTTTGTATCAAATTCAGCTAACAATTAAAACACAATTATTTAATTAAAAATTATTTATTGAAAATTCAGTGAACATAATATAAAACACCGTTTTATTAGTGCATAAAAATTATGTTACTAAAAAATTCAGCTAGGTAACATATAAAACAACAATATTGTTTAATTAATAATTCGATAAACATATAAAACATGTTTTCAAAAAAAGTTCAGTCGACAAAAAAAGGAACATAAAATAGCTAGGTATTCAGTTCACACCGACAGTTAGTGCCGTGTGGATTGTTGCCATATGTGAAACCTCGGACAGTTGGCTCAAAAGCCCATGTTGATTACAATGTTGATTTATCTAGAATAATTTATGATATGATTTATCATGAATAAACATTGCTTCTTCTTCTGGTGCCATATGTTGTGGATAGGACGCTGACTGGTGTGAGGTTGGTTAAGGAGAATGCGTGGCAAAGCTAGATGTACTCGAGTCGTAAGTTGTTGGAGAGGGAGGTTGGTTGAAAGTTACATTCATAACTTCCGCCTCTGCGTCGGACACAGCCTGGAAAACTTGGGCTCTGACCCTGTGCCGGTAATGGCGGGGCATAGTTTTTGTCACTTGATACATCGACATGAAGAAGTTAAACAGAGGGTCATCCGTGTTTTTCTTTCCTTCCAACAACGTTTCCCTTTTTCCTGGCCGAGTTCTTTTGTCTCGTTGTCGGGTCGAACGGTCTAGTTGACCACGGAAACTGTTGCTGCTTCTTCTTCTTCTTCTTCTTCTTTTTGTGGGGGTCAGCGGAATTGAACTTGCAGTCGCACGCCTCCTGCGCGCATCATCATCGCGCCAGTCATAGGTAATTCGAGGCATCTCAACTCCAGTTTTGTCTTCATCGATCGGAACAGCATTCCCACCAGGATCGAGGTGTGACGATCCTTCACTTTCACCACAATCAAATCCCACATCCTGCCTCTCCAAGTGTTCATTCTTAGACGGATCTGACGGAAGATGGGATTCGTCATCACTGCCATCAACCATATTTCCTTCGCGCGGTCCACTTGACATGAATGGTTCAAGGAAAGACATTTGAGTTTGGAATCTCCACGGCTTGATTTGCTGAGGAGAAGCCCCACTTTTGATACATCTTCGATGGCGCCGCCGAGCATCTCGAAAACCAGCTCTCAATTTCAGCCACATATTTTTTGTTTCTTCCCCTGCAACAAATTTAAAACAAAAAACAAAAAAACAACGAATCATTTGAATTTTTTGGACCCACGAATTGGCGGTACTGAATTACATATCCACGTTCAATGTTTTTTCGTAAAAGTGGAGAAAAATGAGGGTTTTTTTTTAATTTGAGGCGTCGGACGGAGAAATTTTGGGACTGAAGTAAAGGCTGCCTCAACTGATTTGGGAGGATCCCCCACCTTGTCAGTCTTACCAGTCCTACGGAGGCTCCATTTCGAATTTCATCCTCGTAGGTCAAACAGGAATGAAATTAATTAGCTTCTGGGTAACGACAGCGTTACATGTTTTGGTGTTGGAAATTTCGGATTTTCCCCCAGCCCAAAAACATATCCATGTTAAAATTCAATACAGCGTGTTTGTGGAGGCAGTTGTGGTGGGGTTTACGGGGGAAGCAAGAAGTAGACAACCATAAAAAACAAAAAACGAAAATTTTGTGGAGCGAAATTGTCTGTTTGTTGCTTTCAAACATATATAGTAATTTCAAACTTGAATAATAATTTCCAATTTAAATAACTGAAAAATTGAAGAAAAAATTAGAATTTTAATAATGACTGACGTATAGTATTATTCAAAATTTAATTTTACAGAAAATTGTTCAGCAATGAACAGGAAAATTAATAATGACTATATACTGTGCAGGGCAAAGCATCGCAGTGGCTGTCAGTGGTACCGCTAGCCTCAGACGGTTTTGACTTATCAGCTACGCAATTCCGGGACGCATTGGCGGTGAGGTACGGGCAAGACCCCCCAGCACTCCCAAATGCTTGCGACGGTTGTGGAGCAAGGACGGACCTCAATCACCTGCTTAATTGCAAAAAAGGAGGCTTGATAAAGCAGGGTCACGACTTCCTTCGGGACACGGTGGCAGACTTGAGTCGTTTGGCCTGGAGGGGGGTTGCGGTCGAGCCAGTGATGCAGGAGGCGGACGCAGGACAGCCCAGACTGGTTGGCGATATGAAAGTCGATGGGGTGTGGGACAGGGAGCGGGTGGCGTTTTTTGATACTCGCATCGTTAACGCTGACGCCCCCTCCTACCTGTCTCAGGCCACCCAGGAAACTCTCCAACGTGCAGCATCCGAGAAACACCGGAAATACAACCACGCCGCTGAAGAGCATCGTGGCTCATTCACCCCCCTCATAACAACCTGTGACGGAGTCCTTCATAAGGAATTCGGAGCCGTCACCAAGCAGCTAGGGAGGACTTTGGCCGAGAAGTGGCGAAGACCAGAGGGGCACGTCATGGGATGGGTCCGAGTGAAAATACAATTCGCCGTGATAAGGGCCATTTCAATGCGCGTCAGGGGGCTACGTCGACGGATCCGCGGCCTTGGGGAGGCAGAAGGGCTGGGGATGGAAGATGGGGCCCCACCACCAATCCTCGAGGACTGATAAAGCCAACACAAGCTTCCCTCCTACCTCAAAAATACTTATAATGTCAAAATAAAAACATAATTCAATTTAAAAAAAATAAAAAAATAAATAATAATAATGACTATATACTTATTGCACGTTTTTTTTTAAAACTTCAGTTGTTTAATTTTTTTTCCTTTTAGATATTACGTAGCCCTCTGAGGACACAGCTACTCAAGTATCGCTTACAACTACAGAATGGGAGATCGAACGGTTTCTAATATTGTGAGAGACGTAGCCCTCGCAGTGCAAGCAACCATTAGAAATCTACCCGAACCCACTGCGCAGGCATGGGAGGCTGGGGGGGGGGGGGGGCCTAGCAGATTTGAGGGAAAATTGCAATTTAAAAATATTTTTAAATATCCGCATTTGTAAAGAAGTGCAGTATTTTAAATTTATCAACGTATGCACCTGTGTATAATTTTTTTAAATTCATTTGGAGATAGCGTTAAAAGAAATGTTCGTGCTGTTGTGTAAAAAGGTGATATAGCGAGAAACCATACCACTTTTCGCAATATTTATATCATTTTTTCGTGATTTTGGCCATGTTTACCAATTTTTGACCCACTTTTTTTTTAGAAAAATATTTTTATAATCGAAACAGTCCCTAATTAATTCACACAACGTCAGGTGAATTAATATAGATTTTAGCCCTTAATACCAATTTTTTACCCCCGAAAATCCAAATTTCACCCCAATGGTGTATGAAACAACTGAAATGATGTTTTTCTGTCTTTACTCACCCTTCCGTACCACTTTCAATGATTTTATAACAATTGTTCGTGGTTTTAGCAGTTTTTACCGTTTTTTGCCCCCTCCCCCCCCCCCCCCCCCAACAACTCGTATTTGCCATTAGAATTTTTTAAAATCTTCGAACTCACCCTTTTATTTGGCAATGCGACCATATTGGCGAAATTTGGAATTTTTATCATGTACCCAAGGTCAGATAATAATCTTCTGAACATAACTATATATATACATGAATGTATATATATAAAAATTTGTTAAATCTAGGTATGAATTCAGGATGCTCTGAAAAGGATTTGCCTATTAAAAAAACTGCAAAATTTCGTGTTCTGAAAATTTTGGACCCATTGCAACAGCTTCATTTTCTATGAAAGTTCGCTGAAAAGGGGGAAATAGAGAATCGTAAAATTAAATGCCTACTGATGATGGATTCTCGGTACTGTGGTTCTTTGAACAGTTTGTAACGGTGTAAAAATATACCATCAACATCGTGCTCTTTGTTTCCTCCAAACTACGCTAAAGACGTTAGATGTTGCGATGCAGCTTTGGACCACAAACACCTGGCGTCTTAGCTCCAAAAGAGCCATCATTTTTCAAATGAAATAATATCACAGAACAACCAACTCGACTTCATAGGTACCCCACCAATAAAATCGGCGCGTCCCTGGTGACGAGATTTCGTCTGTTGTATACAATTTCATTCACCCTGGTGTCGAAAATGCCTGTCGGTGCAAACTTCGGGGCCTTACTGTGAACGAACGGCTGGACGTAAGGTGCTCCGGGTGGTCTTAAAAAACTCCCAAGTTCGAGAACTATTTAAAACCGTAAAAAAATTCACGTAAAAAAAGTATAGGCGTTCTGAAAATTTCAACCCCTATTTTGAACCCCTTAGAGATGACTGACAGTAACGTCGAGCTTCGAGGACCAACTAGACTCCGAACGGAACCTATAGGTAACCCGAATTTCATCAATTTTGATTCATGGTAACTAAGAAAAGTGGCCCGTACGGCGTACAGACAGAAATATTTTTATTGCAGTTTTGGATTCTACTTAACTTGAAACTTGTTGAAACTTTTTTTTTTTTTCATGCTCGATTCCAATGGTTCATTATTGAAAATAATAAACCAAAAACGAGTTTTAACTCTTTTGGTTTATTATTTTCAATAATGAACCATTGGAATTGAGCATGAAAAAAAAAAATTCTTACCCCCCCTCAAAATTTGATGGTTTACGTTTCAAGGTATGAAGAATCCGACAATGCAATAAAAATATTTCTGTCTGTCCGCCGTACGCCGTACGGGCCACTTTTCTTAGTTACCATGAATCAAAATTGATGAAATTCGGGTTATAGGTTCCGTTCGGGGTCTAGTTGGTCCTCGAAGCTCGACGTTACTGTCAGTCATCTCTAAGGGGTTCAAAATAGGGGTTGAAATTTTCATAACGCCGTAGCTCGAAAACTTTCGATTGAAGGGTATGGTTTTTTGGTACTTCTTCATTATCTGGTATACACCAAAAAAAATTCTCAAATTTTGATTAAATTATTTAATAACGTTTCTCAACAACAAAACAACTATTGCATACTTGTACCATCTATTCAGAAGTCCCAAACAACCTGCTCATTCACGGGATAGTTTCTGGGATTGTTTATCTTTTTTGAGATGCGAGCGCTAGCGAGCATCCAGATCGCTTGACAATGCGAGCGGCGGAATGGGAACTAAACTTCTTGTACACCCACCGTCTTGTCTGACTGAACAATCGATGTATTTGAGATAATGGTAATTGTTGTTGAGAAACGTTATTGAATAATTTAATCAAAATTTGAGAATTTTTTTTGGTGTATACCAGATAATGAAGAAGTACCGGTTTTTTTTACGTTATTAAATTTGTCTTGAGCTAAACCATTTTTTGAGACCACCCGGAGCATTGTACGTCCAGCCGTTCGTGTGCACCAAAAAGCTTCGTCAACACGATCGTGAATCCAACGGTATAAATCCAGCCGGGATATCATCACTAGGGAGCACCTGATTATAATCAAGGACGGCTGCATGAAGTCGAGTTGGTTGTTCTGCGATATTATTTCATTTTGATATGTAAGTGATGGACTATTGGATTTTGTTGGTAGGTACTTGTGAAACTTGAACAAACGTTGAAGTATTATTGATGGGTAAATTATTGCACAATGGTAAATTATTACACAACGGTAAATTATTACACAACATCCACCCAGAAGGGGCTGGATTTTTTTGATCGGTACTTAGCAACTTGAACAACCGTTGAAGTATTATTGATGGGCAAGTTATTACACAACGGTTCATTATACTTGACCAGAGGGTAGGTACTGACCACAGAAAACAGTGATCTACGCAGAAGGGGCATCTATTTCACTCCACATCAACAATTTTCCTTAAGAACTTCATTATTTGCGTTTCTTTTTCCCGTTTTAGTACTGTTTGTCATCGGCTGTATTGTTTTAGCAACAATTAACTCGTGATTTTGGTAGGTACCTAGTAACGAGTACGGGGTTAGGTACTAACCTACGGAGGGTCTGCGATCTTCATAATATGTATAGACTAGTACATTATTATATAGACGGGTTATCTATACAGAGCTGTTATCTGTAACAGAAGGGTATTCTGTACAAAATAATAAACCGTTGTGCAGGGATTTGCATTGTTTTTAATCATTGAGTTATTATTCAGGTTTAATTAAAATCAGTATAAAATATAATAAAATATAAAATGATAATAAAATAGTCAATTTTTAAATACAATTATTTACTTACAGTCTGTGAAGTTCAGCTCCTTTGCAATACCCATCCAAATTCTAGTTTTTAATTTAATTTTTGCATAATTAGGATTATATGTGTCGTAAAGCTCTTCATGCTTTCTTACGGCCTCTATAAGTTTTTCCTCGGCCAACATCGTAAATGAATAAATTAATGAACAATCGGACTCCAAAACCTTTGAGGACTGCAGGCTCGCGAGACGTGTGGCGCGAAAAATGTGTGCCACGCGTCTGTCGCGTCACGCGAGTAGCGCTGCGTAGCGTCGCGTTCTCAATTTGCGCTTACGCATTTTTGTGTAATATTTATAATAATATCATGGTTACAAAAGATGGCCACGGGCTTTCTTGTGGCGGGGAGGAACAGTCAAATGAAATTAACAGTAGATTAGGGGAAGTTGATAACTGTTATCAGTTGTTGGGCTTCTTCTTCTTATGTAGTTTATCTGACAAGGCTGCGGCCATTGTAGTACAAGTCGAAATAGGTACCTATGGTTGTTGAATTCGAATTTTCTGTCTTAACCTGAGCAGCCTTCCTGTTGTAGGTGGGTAGGGAGTGGGTATCTGTCCTTTGTCCTCGCCATGCAGCATTACCTATAGCCAGGAAGTTTTTTTAAAAATAGTCAATATATTATTTGCTATATCAGTAACATAACAACTGAGCTTAGCCCATCAAGTTAGTTTGCTATTCAACTGTAGAGTTTTTAGCCCAGTGGCTGTAACTCAAGAGAACACTCAATCACTACACTTGTCACATCACAAGGTCGAAAGGTTTTATTCTATCAAGCCACCGGGTGGCGTTGCTGTTGTCTAGAAGTCGAAGAACTTCCGGATTCATGTGTTCATGAAGCCGCTGTTCGTATTTAATCGCATTGCTTGGCCACTTCGCTGACGGATTCCATCATGAGGTCTCGATGGAGGTCATCATTTCTGATGTACCAAGGGGCATTGATAATACTCCTCAGTACCTTGTTCTGAAAAGTTTGTATAATCTTGCTGTTTGTCTTTTTAGTACTGCCCCAGAGCTGGATACCATAAGTCCACACAGGTTTTAGGATTTGCTTGTAGATTAGCAATTTGTTGTGTATAAGTACAGATAGTTCAGAATATCTGCCTAGGTTGGAAGGAACATATGATTTTAAAAAAAGATATTTAACTAATTTTTTTTTTTAAATCACATGTTCCTTCCATCTTAATTTGGCATCAAGAGTCATCCCTAAGTACTTTGCTGTATTAGCATAGGGGATCTGTTGTTCATTCATCATGACTGGTATCGTAGTTATGTTCTTGTTCGTAAAGTTAGTATGAGTAGATTTCAGTTCATTAAGCTTCAGTCGCCATTTTTCGGTCCAGGCGCTTACATCATCAACAGAATGCTGTAATTTCCTAGTTGCTTCCTCTACTGAGTCACCAACCGCAAGTATGGCAGTATCATCAACAAAAGTTGTGATTGTCCTGTTTTCATTGCTAGGTACATCACGTGTATACAGAAGGTATAGTAAGGGCCCAAGCACGCTTCCTTGAGGGACTGCTGCCCTTATTTTCTTGAGACTAGGGCACTCTCCTTCGTGTTTCACTCTGAAATGTCTTTCAGAAAGATACGATTTCAAAATTTGAAAAAATGGCTTTGGTAAGTCTCTCTCAAGTTTGTACTCTAACCCTTGATGCCAGACTTTGTCAAAAGCTTGGGAAACATCCAGGAAGACACTTGCACAAACTTGTTTCTTTTCTAGACAATTCTCTATTACATCAGTTTACACGATGCACTTGTTCTATGGTAGAGTGTTTTTCCCTGAATCCAAACTGGTGGTCGGGGATTAGCTCTTTCTCTTGAACGATTGGTTTCAATATTTGTATCAGTAATCTCTCAAAGAGCTTAGATATTACTGGTAGTAATGATATAGGTCGGTAGGACTCTTTATTCTTGGATTCTTTCCCAGGATTCAGTATCACGATAACCTTTGCCACTTTCCAGCAGCGGGGTACATATTTCAGTCTCAGTGCCGCGTTTATCAGATACAATAGCATTCGCATGCCTTCCTCTGGAAGTTGCTTAATTGCCTTTCCTGTAATGAGATCATATCCAGGAGCTTTGTTAGTTTTGAGATTGCGAATTTGATTTTTCAGTTCACTGAGCGTTACTGGTTGTGTGAAGTGTATGTCCGTGGAGGGGGATACCATCGGGTAAGCCTCCTTCATCACTGTTCCTGGGGAGTTGCACATGTGTTCTCGAGGTGTTCAGCAAAGATCTCTGCCTTTTCAGTAGGACTTTTTGCCCATTCCCCATCATCTTTTTTAATGGGAGGTACATGTTCCTTCGGCTGCTTGATTGCTTTGGTAATCTTCCAAAAGGAATATTCCGTATCTTTATAGCCAGGAAGTGGAATTAATTTTCCTAGGCTCGAGGAAAATAGGGAAACCCTGTAATTTTTTAGGGGAGGCTTCAAAAACGTTGGCAGGACTCCTGGGACTCCTCAAAATTCGGGAATGTCCATATTTTTTTTTTTAATGGATGGCAGCCCTAGCCTACGTCATTCAAAATAACAGCATGTGGCAGCAGTCGTCGGAGTATTGTTAATGGTTGTATAGGTTCATTCGGACACAGTCCTGGACACACTTTCTGTGTGTCTGAACAGCACCAGAACTGGTTCTGGATCGAGAGTTGGCTGTTCGGACGGAACAGTCCAGGACCGTTCGGGACTGGTTCTAACAGTCCTGGGTTTTTTTCGATGATGAACCTGCACGTGCACACTCAATGCTTCTACCTTCAGATTATGTGGAAGGTTGCAATGCTTCAGGTTATCTATTCTGACAGACACAGTTCTGGACTCAATCCTGGATGGTTCTATCCCGATTTTCACAACACAGTTCCATCCTGGACTGTCTGAACAAACCAAATGCTTCTTTACGTTAACTGCATGTAAGGGGTTTGATTTCCACAAAGTCCTTCTTTTATCAAAATCCTTTAATTAGGAGCTGGCTGTCATTGTCAACTCTAAAACCAGCAACACCAAGCAACCATTAGACTAACTAGAGAACTTTAAAGTTATTGCAATATACTAATGACTAATTGAAAGAAAATACTAAATTCTAATGGAAAGTACCAAATGGAATACCCCACATCGAATCTCTTCTTTGAGAAGTTGGTAAATTGTAATTTCTTTTGGTACTTTCCATTAGAATTTAGTACTTTCTTTCAGTTAGTCATCAGTACATTGTTATAACTTTATAAAGTTCTCTAGTTAGCCTAATGATTGCTTGTTGCTGGTTTTAGAGTTGACAGTGACAGCCAGAGGGCTGTTGAAAGCTCCTCATTAAAGGATTTTGATAAAAGAAGGACTTTTATTGTCGAAACCAAATAAGTCCATCCAAAGAGAAGAAGAATTTATCTACAGATTGTTCACATTAAGGTGTTATAATCAAAGCTGTTGATAACAATATTATTAACATTGTTATTATAGAGTTCCTAGGAGATACGGTTGCTCAGATGCGTCATCCCTTCTGCGCATTCACCAAATGGTTTAAATGTATCATATGGCTGAGGTATTTGGCTGCATACATCCGTCACCGCCTCTCGATCCCGCAAAAAATAACCTGACATGTTGACAACCATTATGCTGCTGCCTAATGGTTGATGTATGTGCTGCCTATTTTCCTATTACACCAACGTTTTCACAGCTCAAATTTATACCTCCCTTTCAAGCCGTTTCTGCTCACGAGAATTAAGAGGAAAGAGAAGTTGTTATGGAAACACACATTATTGGAGATCATGAAAATTATATTGGAACCAGAACCCATAGAATCGGATTTTTGTTGGAGAGTGAGGGTGAAGAATTCATTAAACTTTCTTGCTTTAACCAAATTTAGCGACAGCAAACAATCAGTAACCTTCTTCACGAATTTTTCTGATAATCCTAACTCAAGTTATGCCCATTTTTGTGTTTTGTACTGGTGTACTGGAAAACATTTCTGTACCCACTGTTTTCCAAACATGTAGGTACATTGTTTTCTTAACCTAAAAAATGAAATGGTTTCAAATGCATGAGCTTTTTTAGT
Source organism: Leptopterna dolabrata (assembly GCA_954871275.1). Taxonomy (NCBI): domain Eukaryota; kingdom Metazoa; phylum Arthropoda; class Insecta; order Hemiptera; family Miridae; genus Leptopterna; species Leptopterna dolabrata. The sequence continues at coordinate 16,512,074 of OX940984.1, read as the reverse complement.
TTCGACCTACTTTTCCCTCATAATAAAACCTACCTAGTTTCACAAATTTATAGCTGGTTTTGCAGTCGCATACGCATTCATACCAGTTGCAAAATAAGCCAAATACCTACTGCAGAAGCAGCCGTATTATACCAAATTTATTGTACCCACCAGCCGTATAGTACCAACTTTATACAACTTTAATTCTGTAATAACTAATTTGACGTTCTTCAAATTTAACAGGCTGCCTGACTTCAGATTGAACAGAGCTAGTGCATAGTGGTTTCTTTTATGTCTGCGTGTAGCTCTTTTGTATTTTGATATGGAAGGGGGTAGAATTCGTGGTACTTCAACAATCAGTAAGGAATTGACGTCACTTGCTCCCCGACTGTCATGCTCCACCACGAGATACCGACTATCATGCTCAGTTGTAACCCATTGCAACGGGTTAGCATCCGTGTTGTTCACACTAACAGCGGATGCGGTATTGATATCACCGTATCTTCTAGGAACTCTCTATTAGCATTAGTGGTGGGCGTTATTGCTATTTTCAGGAAACGACAACAGGCTGTTGGTTGCCCGAGAATAACTGTTGTCAATAACAGGTGTAAATAACAGTCTGTTGTGTCTTTCAAGGCACAACAGTCTGTTGCTGATAACACCTCTCGTTGTGGAAGTTTTTTCGTTTTCGGTGTTTTTTATAACACAACAGGCTGTTGTTGATAACACCTCTCGCTGTGGTAGTTTTTTCGTTTTCGGTGTTTTTGGAAATAACTCTGGGATGCTAAACTCAACTAATAACAGGCTGTTATTGATAATACCTCTCGTTTTGGACGCTTTTGCAAATTTTTCGTTTTAACAACTCCTATAACAACTGTGTAATACAAAAAAAAAGAAGTTGCTTCGTCAGACAGAGGGTTTGAACAGAAAATAAATGAGCGTTTGAAAGGGGCATTCCAGTGAAATATGTATAGGGCGTTCAGAAGACTGCAGGAGCTCACGCAATTCGGCTTTGGTACCAAGAACAGCCCACTCCATCGGTTTCTGTTGCTTCTTCAGACAACAAATGAAGGTTTCCACACACATACACACACCGAAATGTCAGTTATTTCCAGGGAATCATTCTTTATAATACCATGGTTATTTCGAACTCTAAAATTAGGTAACTACCAAAGTAACAGTTCTCTGACGACAGTTTTACATCTGTTGTGAGTGTTGAGGTTTGTCACGCCACTGTGGAAGTAAGCTGTTATTTACAACTGTTATTTTATTTTCTTGACAACAGTTGCTTCGTTTTTTATCCCCGACTGTTGTAGCAGCACTGTTGTGCGTTTTCGTTCCTATCACTAATTAGCATGTCAGGCATGAAAGCTCTGCAGACCGAATTGTTACTAGACAGCAAATAGCTAATAGAGAGTTTTCGCAAAAGTTTGGCCACTTGGTTGTTGACGGGCTAAGGATCTCCGGGCTAACGATCTAAGGGGGAAAAACTGGATACTAACCTCTTAGATTGTCAAACGATCTAAGGTTGTAGGTCGTTGAACGACCTAAGCTGATTTGATGGGTGACACTAACGTTAACTTTGAACTGTTCTCATCATATTCTCATCACTTGAAGATTTCAGTTTAAAAAGCCGTTTTTAGTTTTCATCTTCGTTAGTACAATTGTATGGTTGTTCATAGACTAGCCAGGTACAATTAATTAAGATTTTCCAGTCTTAAATGATCACAGAAACATTTCCTATTACTATTTTCAAGTGGAAAATAATGAAGGGTTGTCCATAGACACGAGACAAATTAGCCAAAAAACTAAAGGTTTGGCTAATTAAAGTTTTGGCAAAAAAACTGTAAGGTTGTCCATAGACATAGAGAAATTAGCCAGGCATAATTTATTGACATTTTCCAGTCTTCAAGGGTCACAGAAATATTTCCTAGTACTGTTTTCAAAAAAATATAGAAATGTAGGGTTTTTATACAGCAGAAAAACCAAAATCGAGAGAAAAAAGACGCACGCTATCAGGTACACGTACACAACACACATAAATAATCACAAATGCCATGGAAGAAGGCAATCCATGCGATGAAGTTTCCTAGGTGGAAGGTTAGTATGGGAAACAGCCCATACGACCTAGTGCTAGGTCGTTTACGTAGACCGGTGGCATCCAACGTTGACGAGCTAAGTTAGGTCGTTCCCACCCAAACGTGCGCATGCGCAGTTGCACTTTCCTTAGTACGTAGGCCTTAGCCCGTCAACGGGCTAGTAGCCAAACCTTTGCGAAAACGCTCTAATAACATTAATACTAAAATGTTAGTTGCAATTAGCAAATAATGCCCCTCCTGGATGATTTTGTTAGAAAATTCATTTGGTAAAAGGTTTAATTAAAAAGACAAATCTTGCATATTCGTTTCATTTATTAAAGTTTCCTCTGTTTCTGTTAGATGGGCTACTGAAAGTGGTGAAGAACGAAGGCATGGCGAAACTGTGGGCCGGCACGTTGCCGTCTCTCTTTCTAGTGTCAAACCCTGCGATTCACATGGCGGTGTACCAGGCAATCAAGCGTCGCTTCCCCGAAGAGAACCTCGGCGCCCTCTATTACTTCTTCATATCTGCTGTAGCTAAAATGGTAGCCACCGTTGCTACATACCCTTTGCAACTTGTGCAAACCAAACTAAGGGTATGTATTTTGAAACGTACCGTTTCCATTCTCGTTAGAGCAGTAGACTGATTGCCTGTACGTTCATGAGTTTATTTGGTTTTTGTGCAGCACGGACACTCCCAGAATGACCTGCCCCCCAATACTGGAACACTGCAGCTGTTCCTGTATTTGCTGAAGTGAGCTCAAACCTGCATGGTTTTTATGAATGTTGTAGGTAGTGAAGTAAGTAGGTAGATTAGAAGTCGTATGGATAGAGTTAACGAAGTCACTGGATGCAAGGGTCGATCTAGAGTACTAACAATACAATAGTTCACTCAGAATGCGAAATTATTTCAATGACATCTACAGGGATGGAGTTAACTATCACTATAACTTTCAGCGAATTGGAAAAAAACGAAGCTACCTATTGCAATGGGTCCAAAATTTTCAGAACACGAATTTTTGAAATTTTATTATAGGCAAATCCGTTTCAGAGCATCCTGAATTCATCCCTAGATGTTGACAAAAATGGATATGCATATATTATTATGTATGTATTGTATTGTATGTCTATATGTCACTCCAGACAATATCTAACAGTGGTTTCATGATAAATATTCCAAATTTCGCCGGTGTTCGTATTGTCAGTCAAAAGAGTGAGTTCGAAGACGAGCAATTTTCAAAAATTAGGGGAATAAAGTTTGAGTTTTTAGGGGTCAAAAATCAGTAAAAACAGCTATTATCGCAAATAATGTATATAAAATCACTGGAAGTGGTATGGAAGGCGTTTCAGTTTTGTTCATACATGATAGGGGTCAAATTTAAATTTTTAGGGGTAAAAATTGGTATTAATAAGGGCTAAATCAGTAGTAATTCAGTTGTATGGGGCGGTGATTCACAACAGAAAGAGGGACTATTTCCATGATGAAAATGTTTTTCTTAAGAAAGAATGGGTCAAACTTGACTTTAAGGGTCAAAAATCAGTGTAAATTGCTAAAATCACGAAAAAATTATATAATTTTACGAAAAGTGGTATGGGTTTTCGTTATATACCTATCATCATCTTTTTACACAATAGTATGAATATTTCTTTGAAAAATCACTTGTAGCCATGCTGCATGACTGGAACTTCTTTTTTTTACGTAGTTGCCCTTCAATCCCAAAAAGTTGAAGTAAAAGGGACACAAGCTTTGTTATACCAGCGTCATTGTTTTTCTGTCCACCTTCTGCAACCGAACGGCGACTAGGCCACTGAAATAAGATCCAAAAAGGGCTGTTGCTCCAATAAATTTAGAGAAAGCTGGAAATCGTTTTAAAACCGTCTGTGTTTGGTCCTAAATAACAGTAATCTGAGTTTGTTCCCCCTCAGGTGCGTGTAATATAGGAGCACGAGAAAACCGCTAACACTTTCGCACTTTTTCCAGCGTTTTTATTATAACTGGCAAACGGTGCATCCTTTAAACAAAATGTTACCCTATAGAATTGAAGAGCACAAAATTTCGCGTCGATTTAGCGCCCTAAATTTAGATTTTGTCGTGGTATAGCCACATCACGCAGTCAAAAAACACAAATTTTTGTCATTTGGCTGAACGAGGTGAACAATCAAACAATACTTCAAAGCACCAACTCGAAAGGTAAATTGTTTGGAACTGAATGGGTTATGCGCTCGTATTTATTTTTTAAATGAAAGTCGATTCCATTCTATGAATTTTGACACCAACCGCACTGTCCTATGGTTTGTAGTTTTGGTTTATTATTTTCAATAACGAACCATTGGAATCGAGCATGGAAAAAAAAAATTTTAACCCCCCCTCAAAATTTTATGGTTTACGTTTCAAGGTATGTAGAATTCGAAAATGCAATAAAAATATTTCTGCCTGTTCGCCGTACGGGCCACTTTTCTTAGTTACCATGAAACAAAATTGATGAAATTCGGGTTATAGGTTCCGTTTGGGGTCTAGTTGGTCCTCGAAGCTCAACGTTACTGTCAGTCACCTCTAAGGGGTTCAAAATAGGGGTTGACATTTTCAGAACGCCTATACCTTTTTTTACGTGAATCTTTTTACGGTTTTAAATAGTTCTTGAACTTATGAGTTTTTTAAGACCACCCGGAGCATCGTACGTCCAGCCGTTTGTTCACAGTAAGGCCCAGAAGTTTGTACCGACAGGCATTTTCGACAAGATGGTGAATGAAATGTATACATTTAGCCCAAATCTCGTCACCAGGGACGCGCTAACAATCGGGAATTGGCCCGAGATAAAATCATTGCTAGGCATCACCTGATTATTATCAAGGAGTATGAAGTCGAGTTGGTTGTTCTGTGATATTATTTCATTTGAAAAATGATGGCTCTTTTGGAGTTTGTTGTTAGGCAGTGAAACTTGAACAAACGTTGAAGTATTATTGATGAGTAAATTATTACTACACAATGGTAAATCATTACTCAACGGTAAATTATTACGCAACGGTTCTCATACCATCTCCTTAGAAGGGGCTGGAGTTTGTTGGTTGGTGCCTTAGCAACTTTTTTCACTCCACATCAACTATTTCACTTCAGAACTTCATTATGTGCGTTTATTTTTGCCATTTTAGTTACTGTTTGTCATCGGCAGAATTATTTTAGCAACATGTAACTCGTGATTGAGGCCTACCTAGTAACGAGTACGGGGTTAGGTACTAACCTATGGAGGATCTGCGATCTACATAATATGTATAGAACAGTACATATTATATTACATAGACGGGTTATCTATACAGAGAGCTGTGA